>CAUYLG010027465.1:0-16283 GCA_963573385.1 Cacajao melanocephalus | reverse complement strand
GGTATTTTATCTTCTACCCTAGACCTTCTGTGTTGTAACTTTTTGTTCCTCTTTATTGTATAGAATCAACAATGTGGGTTGACGTCAGCTGCTGAAAGCTGAAAGTATATATTGGGACCCTATGCACAAATAAAATTGCTGCTTAGGCACAGCCTATTCAGTCCTCCAGACTCCATCTGTCTATCTTCTTTATTTCCCGTGCGCTTCTCTCCTTCCAGGTTGGGACCCTCTTGCTGGCCAAGAGCCTCCCCGGCAGACGTGCCAATCCCGACAGTTTACTATTCTGGCAATAGATACACTAAAAACCCAGAATTCACCACTACGCAATATACGGATGTAAGAAATCTGCACTTTTACCCACTACATCTATAAAAAATTTTTTAAATTAATATTTAAAAATAAAATAAAATAAATATCTACTCTCTCAGCAAATTTCAAGTATATTGTCCCATATCATAATACTGAATGATTCTAATACTGAATTATATATTTGAAAACTTTAATATTTAAAAGTAACAATTTGCTAGATTTACAAGAAATGAATTGTAGGAGTGAAAGAAGAAATTACTTATTAGCCAAAGACTAGGTACCACCACAGGCCATAGTTTCCTACAAGCTTAAGATGACAGACTTCCTTTACATAATCTGAGACCTATCAGAGAACTGGCCTGTGGTTAGCAGGGGAGGGAAAGGGGATCTACTAGTCGTAAGTGAGTTGCCTCAAAGTTAATTTGAAATGACTGGTCATTTTGTTAATTTTTTCTCTATTTTCTGACATGCTGTGTTTGTCATGTCATGTCCCTTGTCAAGCAAAGGGATGATGTCCTTTTTGGTTGCTGTTGGGAAGGTTACTATAAAGGCAAACATCCCACCCTCAATTTCTCCTTCCAGAAAGTTGGACACTTGCCTACCCTTCTAAAGAAGGCCTGCTTTGTGCTGCCCCCATGTCCTCTCCACCCCAAGTTATCTGTACCAAACCCCCATGTAGAAGCTTGGAGACTGTCTTATGCTCTGGGGGCTAATTTTTCTCTCTTTTTTAACCTTTGGCAGGAGGGAAATATTCAACTCTTAAGTATTACCTTAGAGGGAGTAAAACCTGTGCAACCTGCTCTTGTCCTAACTCAGTCTCCTCTAAGCTGGGCTACAAGAGTGGCACCCATGAGTTAAGTATCATCCATAAGGGCTTCACATTAGGGTTTGGGGTGAATAGTCACAAGGAGGATTCACAAAGCCACTGTGCTTTGTGCTTCTATTTTGTAGAGAGATACTGAGGAGACAATTTAATATCATTCTTGGATACGGAGGATAAGAAAAACTTTTTCTCTACCCTCTTAGATTCAGGGACTGGGGCCTGCAAATTAAACTAATAAAAGAATGATTAACAGTAAGAAAGTTTACTATATATGCCTATGGCCTTCATGAAAAGGAAGTGAATACTCCAAAAGAACAGTTAGACCCAGGGACATATATACCACTTTAACAAAGGGTGATATGTAGTAGAGAAGTGACAAAACAAAGCAAAAGGGGCTTGGCATCCTAGGAGCATGACATTATGGGGAGGTGAATAAAGGGGACAAACTAATGAAAGATAAGGGTTATTTTTGTAGGCCTTGTTTGAACAGACACATCTCAATGTCAACTTTCTATCTCCAGTGATAAGGATTGTTGTCCTGGTGTAAGGGAGGGGAGGAGGAACACCTTCCCAAAGGGAAATTTATGTCCTGCTTTTAAGCATATAGGGAAGGATAAGTTGCTCTTTTTGCATTTGCTGTTTCTTAATTGCCTTCGGGTCAAAATAATTCTTAGGGCCAAATGGCATATTTTGGGGTGGTGTATTCTAATACCTTTTAGGTACCCTAAGGATGATGAACAGTGTCCCCTAAAAAGTGATGTCCACTCGGAATCTCAGTAAGTGACCTTATTTGAAAGAAAGGTCTCTGCAGATCTCATGAGTAAAGGCTCTCGAGATGCAATCATCCTGGAGTTAGAGTCAGCCCTAAAGTCCAATAAGTGGTGTCCTCATAAGAAGAGGGGAAGACACAGAGAGACACACACAAGGAAGATGGCCACGTAAAGATGGGAGTAGAGATTGGCATGATGTAGCCTCAAGCCAAGGAGCCAAGGCTAGGGCCACTTTGACCACAGCTGGAAAACTCAAGGAAACACTCTTTCTTAGAGCCATTAGAGGGACCATGGTTCTGATGACAAGCTTGACTTTTGGACACATGGCCTTCTAAACTGTGAGAAAATACACTTCTGTTGTTGTAAGCCACCAGTTTGCAGTACTTTTTGCTTCAGCAGCCAAAGGAAACCAATGCACCCAAAGAAACATCTCATCAACCCCCTTTAGTAATTGCCTTCCACATTTACCTCTGTGCATAGCAAAAGTCCTTACCCAGTACCTCAGAACTATAATGTACAGTGTAGGAATTCTGTAGGCCTTAGCATAAGCAGGACACCATGAGGGGTCTTCTAAGGTACGTATATTGCAAGACTTTCACATATATTTCCAAACTATGCTACCAACTACATATCTCCAAAGAGCCCTTATCACTACTGCTTCTACAATATTTAATAGAATAATAGAACATTTCCTCCTTTGCCAATTAACATTTCAGCAGTTACTTTAATATCTAAAATATTTTAAAGGTTTCTTTCATCTTGGTAGAAATTCTTTGCAGCCAGGGAGCTGTGACTCAAAGATGTATTTTAGCTCAGAGGCAAAACAATTTCATTTACTATCCTAGATTTTTCTTTAATTTGAATTTTTGTTATTATGGTTCAGAAATTTTGAATTGAATAGAAATTTTGCTCCCACACTTGATCCAGTGTGAGGTGTGAAAAAGCAGGCAAAATTTACCCTAAATACGAGACATTTAGGCAGATATATTGGGAATAAAACCCTGACATTCTAGAAAATGATGTTTTTATTAGTACCAGAAATATTCGGGTAGGAGTTATCTAAAACTCAGGAGTATGATGTTGGCATTTCACCAGTGAAGAAAAGCTGCTTTTCTGCTTCCTTCCTAAATGATACTGCATTTCCAACACTTCACAAAGCATTGAACTTACTGCCACTGGAGGCAGCCATGAATATTTTATTCCCTCTCAATAAAACAGTTAAACACATCTATTTTCTGCCGTTCAAGGGTTTGTAACCTTAGGCCAGGGCTACACAATTTTATATGAACAGAGTTAGAAAAAAAATTAAAAAGAAAGAAGGCCAAATTTCATTCCTTCCATTTGGTCATTTTTTGTGGAGCCAGCTTCTGTTTCAGTTCTAGGCTCCTACTCCTGTTCTGAAAGTTTTACTTCTAGACATTGATTAAGTTAATTCCACAGTGACATGGAATCTACCACATTTTGGGCTCAGAGCTGCCAGGAAGAGGATTCTGGATTTCCATTCTCTATGTAGTACATTCATTCTCACTGTCTCTTCTATCCCCAGATCTCTGGGAATCCATCAACTTTTTTTTTTGCACGACCATTTACTATTGCCCAAATTCCAATATTGCTGATTTTATCTTCTCTCCTTAAGTGTGTGGAATTAGCTTAACGAAAGTGTTTCAGGAAAGCATTACCTACCAATGAAATTTTCATAATCTCTAGAATAAAAAATAAGAGATGTGTGGTATGCATTCAAACCCACCAGATATGCCCAACTGACACAGGAAAGGAAGTGGTAGCCCTGAAGTTTTGGGGAAGGTCAGAGATGGGGGCTGTTGTTCTTCGAGGAAGGAACTAGTCCCTGCCAGGGGTCTCTGCCTGTGCTCTCTGCTCAGTGGGCTCAGTTTGCTTCTATATGCACAGGGAGTGACGTGTTTGTGAGGGACATTTACGTAAGAGTGAGATACTGGAAACAATTGATTCACACACACATGAGATATTAACTACCATATTGTAACCCAACTTTCCTGCACTGGAAAGAAAACTATCCAAGATGTAAGAAAAAGGAATATATGGAATTATACGGTTGGGCTGAGTCCCCACTCAAATCTCCTTTGGAACTGTAGTCCCTATGTGTTGCGGGAGGGACCTGGTGGGAGGTGACTGGATCATGGGGGTGGTTTCCCCCATGCTGTTCTCGTGATAGTGAGTGAATTCTCACGGGATCTGATGGTTTTATAAACGACACTTTCCCCTGGGGTTCTCTCTCTCTCCTGCTAAATTGTGAAGAAGGTGCTTGTTTCCCCTTTGCCTTCTGCCATGATTGTAAAGTTTCCTGAGTCCTCCCCAGCCATGTAGAACTGTGAGTCAATTAAACCTCTTTCCTTTATAAATTACCCAGTATCATGTAGCATCTTCATAGCAGTGTGAAAACGAACTAATATGTGGAATGATTCCACATTATTTGAAAAACATGCTATATATACTGACAGTGAGATGCATCAGGGACCCCTCTTAGGGGCCCTTCCCCCCACCTATCCCCTGTTCCCAAGCATGGAAATAAGGGAAAATCTTTAGTTTCATCAAGGGAAATTCTAGGCAGCTAGCTGGCCCTGAGAAGTAAAGAAGCAACTTGATAAGCCAGAAGGTAGTCGTAGCCTAAAACAATAGCCAAGGAAGCTCATAGCCAAGAGTTGTTTGGTTCCCTCTAGAAACTAAAGATAACATCTTTGTATATGTTCCTCAGTTGTTTTTCAGAACCCTGGATCCCCAAACAAATGGGTCCACTGGCATGTAGACCTCAGACAAGGGGCAACTGAGGACTGAGCTGTGACTGCGACTCTTTGTTCTAAATTTCTTCCTGAGGGGCCTGGAGGAAGTCAGGTCCACGGACCAGAGCTCAGCATTCTTTTCTGCTGATCCCAGATTTTTAGAGAAAACTTTGCTTCCTTATCTAATCACAAATCAGAGAATCTTTGAATACACCTATGACCTGTAGGCCACTCCCCCGAAACCGAGATGTCCCACCTTTTTTAGGTAAAACCAATGTATGGACTCCATGTATTAACTTATGGCTTTACCTGTAACCTCTGCCTCCCTGCCTTTTAAAACCTCCACCTGCAAGGCATCAGGGAGGTCAGGTCTTAAGCCTGAGCTGCCTGATTCTCTTTGCTTGCTGCCCTGCAATAAACACCTCACTTCCTCTCACTGCAATCCTAATGTCAGTGTTTGGCTTTGGGGCACTGGGTGAGTGGACCCTATCTTGCTTGTGATGTCAACGGAGTGTTGTTATGTGCACACCATGGTCCAAAAGATCCTAGACCCAACTTGGTTATACCAGCAAGCTGCAAAGTTCAAGGAGAGACTTAGAAGAAGCCTAGGAATGAGGACGCAGTGATTTCCAATGTACACAAACATATCTGTGTTTTTCCTTGTTTGTTGTTATTAAAAACAAATATTTAGTTGTTTTTCTTTATATGCTTTAAAATGTAATATGTTTGTATTTTGTCTGTCTTTAAACTATAGCTACTTGGAAACATCAATGAAAAAGTGGCCAAGGAAGGTAAGGCAACAACTGATGAATAAAATCGAAATGGTCAATACACAAGGAAATTTTTCAATTTATGACAATTGCAAGAATGTTTTTAAGAGGGTTCTCAAGAGTTTTCAAGAAAGTACCAGTAAAAGGACTTTTACACATTGCAGAAAAATGCATAAATTGGAAATAAAACACATAGAAAAAAAAGCAAATCATAAAGTTGTGCACACACTTGGACTCAGAAACTCAAACTTTGGGAATTTAGCCTAAGGAGATAAACATGAATATTGTAAACTAAAAATAAAATGTTAAACCCCACAACTGACTTAATGAACAATCTCTTGGTCAAAGGGACCCCAAGAATAACCTTTAAAACTGAAGGCCACGACAGGAGGGAGTGTCAGATGCACCTCATTATACCCTATCCCTCTTTAACCACCATTAGACTTGCTTCCCTAAAGCTTAAATAGAAACCAGCCCTTTCCAAAGATTCCACTGCTGATATCAGCCAACTGCCCAGTGCTGCCCTTACCCTTTGTGGTTTCAGCACAGCAACCAACCAGTATTTCTTCCTGATAAGAGACCCTGACCACGGAGTGGTTCTGGTTCATCTGTAGAGAATGTGCATTGAGGGTATTAGTATCTTCTGCTTCACCTTCTGACATCAGAAGGCTGAGAACTCAACCCTAGGATCATGCTAACATCACCAATCCTTGTACATGGGACCCATGAAGGGGCATGACGCTCCACTGTAAAAACACACATTTCTTCTTTCATGAATATTCATGACTCCTCTTATAGCTTATTGAATATGTACATTCGACCACCCTGCTCAGCATAAATTCGCGTTCCCTTTGTCCCTCCCTCGAAATGTCTGTTTCTGGCTTCTGGCCACAGGATACACTTCCCAGTCTGTCAGAGCAGCCACCATGCAGGTTGCAACCCTACATAAGAAATAAAGCTCTTCTTTCCAAATTTATGAACCTCATTTTCTTCAGTTGACAATATAAGGAATGATTTAGCTACAGGGTTGTTTTAGCAGAATTGACAACAACTTTAATGCCCGATACTGAGATAGGGGAGACAAAATGTGCAAAGTTCTCAAATGGAGTAATGTGTACCCCAAGACAGTGATCTCTAAGAATAATGTGTATTGTACAGAAAGACATGAATCATATCTGAAATGTAAAAAACATCAGAAAGTAATAATTACATAATAATCCTGTCTTGTGGAAAAACACTGAAAATTTTGCTACACTAAACAAAGTATGGAAGGTCACACAAAAACATGTTACACATCATTCATTCCAGTTGTTGTTAGTCTTCACAGTGTTCTTTGTGCTTATAGGTACTTTCTAGGTGTAAAGTAAACATGGATTAATTTGATGCTTCAAAAAAGAAAAGCTGTTTTAAAAGCTGAATTATATATTGTCTGTTTTTTTTTTTTTTTTTTTGACATACTCTCACTCTATTGCCCAGGCTGGAGTACACTGGCACCATCTTGGCTCACTGCAACCTCCAACTCCCAGGTTCAAGTGATTCTCCTGCCTCAGCATGCACACACCACCACACCCAGCTATTTTTTTTTTTTTTTTTGTATTTTTTTAGAGACGAGGTTTCACCATGTTGACCAGGCTGGTCTTGAACTCCTGACCTCAGATGGACCTCAGGTGATCTGCCTGCTTTGGCTTCCCATAGTGCTGGGATTACAGGCATGAGTCACTGTACCCAGCTGAAAGTTGCATTATATATTACCTTGATCTCAGCAAATACACAAAAATGGCATAACTGGGAGAGGATGCAACTACAAATGGCAGTTGGGAATGAACGGATTCATAGATTGCTTACATTTTATCACGAAGGTGGACCCAAAAGTTATTAATTGAAGTAGTAACCATATAAAATGGGCTTTAAAAAATATTAAGCTATATGAGGCTGGGTGTGGTGGCTTATGCCTATAATTCCAATACATTGAGAGGCCAAGTTGGGAGGATTCCTTGAGGCTAGAAATTCAGGACCAGCCTGGGCAACAAAGTGAGAACCTATCTCTATAACAAATTTAAAAATTAGCCAGGCATGGTGGCACATGCCTATAGTCCCAGCTACGTGCGAGGCTGAAGTGGGAGGATCAGTTGAGCTCAGGAGTTCAAGGCTACAGTGTGCTATGATCACACCAGACAGAGTGAGACCTTGTCTCAAAAAAAAAAATAAATAAAAAATAAGCTGGTTGAATTGCATGTAAACCCAGTGAAAATTACAGACCCTATCATTCATAATTTGACAGTGGTCAAAGTTATAGACAGATGCTAAAATTTGAGCAATTCCACTTGTCCTTTAAGCAGAACAAGCATCTGACCACAATATTGTCCTTTGGGCTTTCAAATGATACTACCTTTCACAGCCAGCCTCTTAAAAGGAAAAAGGAAGAAGAGGAAAATTAGATATCTAACATCATTCCCTGACCTTCATGCCTCCATGACTTGTGGCTGCACATAAAGCAAATGAAGAAGTCTTAGAGTGAGGCCCATTCTCCTAGTACACAAAAGCACTATTTTTATATTGACTCAGGAGAGAACTCACCTAAAATTATTCTTTGGTTCTGACAGCTATTTGAGGGCTTTAGAAAAGGGGAGGAAAGGAGTGCCTTTCTCAATGACTCTTTAAATAAATGTCCTTGGGTTAAACTGACACCTTGTCTTCTACTTACTCCTTTGAGACTCTCAGAGCATGCAGAGGCTGAGAGATTGAGCAGCTGCCCTTCCAGCCCCGCGGTCAGACTCCTAAATACCAACTCTGGTCTCTTTTGCTCACTTCCCATTTTATCAATGGGGGAAGTTGATAGTTCATGTTTCATATTTGATAACAGAGTTTTTTTTTAAACATTAATGTGCACACACATCCACTGGGGAGTCTTGTTAAAATTATAGATTCTGATTCAGCAGAGCTGGGGTGGGTTCTGACAGTCCACATTTCCAGCAAGCTCCCAGGTGAAGCCCGCTCTGTTGGTCCCAGGCTGTGCCTGAATATTAAGGTTTTAGATGATGCTAAGGAAAACAAGAATATTTTCTTGTACATGATCATTTTCTATAGTTTGTCTATCATGTGTTCAACTCAAGGCAGTGTTTGCAGATGTACTCATTTTCCATTCCAGAATGTGGATTGGGTCATTCCAACACAATGAATGTCTCTGAAATAGATAAAATAGTAAAGACATGGATGTTCCAGGGTTTTTCAATCTAGCAGCTGTGGAACATAAGGGAACTGTCCACCTTCATGGAAATTTAAGCAACTGGACTGGTATCATGCCCAGTGAGGAGGCAGAAGTAAAATATAATTTAAGAACAGTGGTGATGAGCTGTGTCAGCAGTGGAGGCACATGATGTTGGTGTTTCCTAAGCCAATCCTTTGCCATTGCACAGAAGTCAAAGATGGTGACACACTAGGTCAACTCATGGCACCATGATATATCAGAACAGAAACAACAGAAACAGAAATCATATTACTGAAATCATATATCTGGAGTTGGGTGGCCCTTGGCATATACATACACTCTATTAACAACCCAGAAACAAGGCTGTCTCTTCATCTGAGTGGCCTGAGACAAATGGCATACAGAATTTGTTTTCTTTGCTTTTGATGGGAAGTCCATTCCCAATAAGCACTTTGAGATTTGTTCTGAAAACTTTATGAAATGTATCACAAGAGAGACGGAGGGGTTTGACTCAATCCTCCAGATCTTTATCACCATATGTGCTTTTCACTATCTTCTTGCTCCTATTCTCCCTCCTCCTTTTCCTTTTCCTTTTCCTCCTTTGATGATCTGCATCTTTCCAATGAAGCATGGCCATTAAACCCATATATACCACCAAACTCCATGTTCCATAAAACCAAAGGGTCTGCTCTCCTTTAAGAGGCTATTTAGCAACCATGTATTGTTCCTCTTGTACATCAGTTAGGGCTCATCTCTCACCCCCAACTGCTAATTGCCTAAATTAATCTTTCTGCAGATAACTATTAAATAAAATGTTCTTTCTTTTTCTGTTTACAAATATTGTTTTTGTTTTTCATTACCCTCATGTTAAATGTTAATGTCAAAAATCCCTGTATTGTCTACTGCTGAAAAACAAATTACATCCAAATTTTATTTTTTTAACACAACAATCTGGGCACAGCTTAGCCCACTAAGTGTCTTCTTCTGGATCTTTCGTGAAGCAGTGATCATGGTGCCAGCCAGGACTGGGATCTTATCTCATCCCTCTAAAGGCTCCACTGGGGAAGAATCTGCTTCCAAGCTAATTAACATGGCTCTTAAGAGGATGTGGTTCCTCACAGACTATTGGCTTGAGGCTACCCTCAATTCCTGGACATGTGGAAATGGGACCTTTCCATGTATCCAGTATGGATGCTCACTTCCAATATAAAGAGTTTGCTAAAATAATGGAGTCAGGCTGAGTGTGGTGGCTCATACCTGTAATCCCAGCACTTCGGGAGGTCGAGGTGGGCAGATCACTTGAGGTCAGGAATTCGAGAACAGCCTGGCCAACATAGTGAAACTCTGTCTCTACTAAAAATACATAAATTAGCTGGGAGTGGTGGCACATGCCTGTAGTCCAAGCTACTCAGGAACCTGAGGCAGGAGAACCACTGAACCTGGGAGGCAGTGTTTGCAGTGAGGCTTGATTGTGCCACTGCACTCCAGTCCAGGTGACAGAGCAGAACTCTGTCTCAAAAATAACAACAACAATAATAATAATAATAATGGAGTCATAGTTTTATAACCTAACTTATTTCTCATCAGTTAGTCATCTCTATTGGTTAGAAGTCAGGAGGTCCGGCCCACACTCAAGGGGAGGATTACACATGGATGTAATTACCAGAAGGTGGGGATCATTAGGGTGTGATGGTTAATTTTAAGTGTCAACTTGATTAGTCCACAGGGTGCCCAGATATTTTGTTCAACATTATTCTAGGTGTTTCTTTGAGGGTGTTTTTAAAATGAGATTAATATTTAAATAGGTTTGGATGAGACTATCCTGTAAATAGGTAGACTTAGTAAAGCAGATGGCCCACTCTACTGTGGGTGGACCTCATCCAATCAGGCGAAATCCTGAGTAGAGCAAAAAAACTAACCTTTCCTTCAGTAAGAAACAACTCCTTCTGCCTAACTAGCTTTGAGCTGAGACCTTGGTTTTGTTTTGTTTTGTTTTGATTTTCCC
Source organism: Cacajao melanocephalus (assembly GCA_963573385.1). Taxonomy (NCBI): domain Eukaryota; kingdom Metazoa; phylum Chordata; class Mammalia; order Primates; family Pitheciidae; genus Cacajao; species Cacajao melanocephalus. Next base: position 5,642 of record CAUYLG010027465.1, on the reverse strand, counting down.
TGCCTTCAGCCTCAAACGAAAACATTGGCTCTTCCTGGGTCTCAAGCCTGCAGTCTTTGGAATGAAATGACATCATCAGCTTTCCTAGATCCCCAGCTTGCAAACTCACCTTGCAGATCTTAGAACTTGTCAGCCTCTATAATTGCAAGAACTCATTTCTTATAATAAATATCTCTCTCTCTCTCTCTCTAAATATATGTATCATATATATAAACTTTATCTATCTCATTTATATATGTTTATCTATCTACCCATCATCCATCCATCCATCATATCTATCTATTATCTAATCTATCTGTACATCTATCCATTATGTCTAACCATCCATCATAGCTATCTATCCAGCCATCCAACAAAATACTGAATATTTTGTTCTGCATTCTTCCAATAACTGAGGAATCCTTATTCTACTCAACTCTTTACTCTAGGGATCCTATGGCTCTAGTTCCATGACATCTCAAGTGGACTCCAGCACCATATTTTGCTCCTCATGCAAATATTTTCCAAGGTAATGGGAAATGGAGCTTCTATTTATGCTTTGGTCACATTCTCCATGGCCTCTAACAGTGGAGGGATGATGGCACCTGAAACCATTTAGAAGATGCCTGCATCATGACAACCTCCCCAGCTCAACCAAGCATAGATGCAATGGAGGTTGATGCTCTTGAGTGGAAATGGCCCATTTCTACAAGTTGCTGCAAACTGCTACTATGCACAGTGCCTGGCTTACGACTGCAGTTGATGTATTATGGTGTTGCAGTTGGCATGCCTTCCTTGGTTGCAGAACACTCTGCAATTGGCTGGAACTTTTCCAGAATATCTATTCATTAGATCCTAAATGTTTAGAATAAAATGTCAATGCCAGGGATAGCTAACAATGACAAGAAATTTTTGCTGCCCTCAGTTTCTTAGAGGAGAAGAAAGAGGAGTACCAATAACTTCATGGGATTTTGGACCCTGTGGAAGAAGACACATATTAAAACTAAAGCCTGGATAATTCACTCTTGATAACTGTTATATACAGGGGCTACAACTGAAGTCATCCTAGAATATTCCTGGATCACTATTTTATTTAGGGACCTAATAAGCTCATATCCAATCCTGCTGTATGGCAATGCCCATTATTGAGAAAGTGGAATATCACAGAAAGTAAGTGTTCAATGGGCATTTCATATATCTGTACATTCCATAGTGGATTAGGAACAATTTTCCTTTCTTTGACTCTTTCCTCCTTTGGTAGCAATTTTTAAAAATAAACTTTTTATTTTGAAATAATTTTAAATGTATAGAAAAGTTATGAAGATATTACAGAGATTCCCCATATATCTTAGCTTCTCTGAATGTTAACATCTTATACAACCAAGGCACATTTGTCAAAGCTATGAAACCATCATTGATACAGAACTACTAACTGCATTACAGGCTGTATTAGGATTTCCACAGTTATTCCAATAGTGATCTTTTCTATTCTAGGATTCAATCCAGGATACCATTACAATTAGTCACCATCAGTCTCCTCTACACTGTGAGAGTTTCTCAGAATTTCCTTGTTTTGTGTGACCTTGATACTGCTATGGTCAGAATATATTCTCCCAAAATTCACACATTGAAACATAGTTCCCAATATGGTGATATTAGGATGTGAGGTCTTTGGGAGGTGATTAGATCATGAGGGTGGATCCCTTGTGAATGGGATTAATGATCTTAGAGGCGTTAAGGAGCTGTTCACCCCTTTTGCCCTTCCACCATGTGAGGACACAGCAAGAAGTCACCATTTATGAACCAGGAAGTGAGTCTTCACCAGACATAGAATCTGTCACATCTTGATCTTGGACTTCCCTGCCTTTAGAACTGTGAGCAACAAATGTCAGTTGTTTATAAATTGCCCAGTCTAAGGTATTTTGTTATAGCAGCACAAGTGGACTAACACATATTTTGTCTTAGTCCTTCTATCTGGGTTTGTCTGATATTTTCTGATGATGAAACTGGAGTTATGGGTTTTGGGGAAGAAGATCTTAGATGTGAGGAGCACTTTTCATCATATCATATTAGGGGCCCACATGACTTATCATTATGATGTTAGCCATGATCATTTGGTAAAAACAGTGTCTGTGAAGTTTCCCCGTTGTTAGTTACTCCTTATTTAGTTTTGACCACGAAATTTAAAAGAAATATTAATTTAAAAATATCTAGTGTTATATTTATATTTTATTTCAATTGAGTTTCTTTTTTCTATTTTAAATTTATTTCTAATTCAATTTCATCTTTATCATTTTCTTTCATCTAGAAAAAAAATTAAACATCACATTTTTCACAGAACTCTTCTGCTTAAACCTGGAGGCTGTTCATGGTTGGAATAAAAGAAAACCCATATTTTGAGCATCTCAAAAGGTATGAGGGAGTGTAATAAATATTTTATATACATTTCCTACTTACATTTCATAAGAAATGTAAGTTAAATATTAATATACCACTATTTTTTTCAAATAAAGAAACCAATTTCCTGAGGCCATAGGGAAAGAGAGGAAGTCATAAAATAGGTAGGATAGAACCCAGATTGTTTAGCCAGAGGTTCAAGATCAACCATAAACTTTTCAAATTTGATTCCTGGATCTCTAGTGCATGGACACCCACAGAAATGCAAGGGTCTGTGCCCTGCAGCAAGAACATTCCCTAAGCAGCAGTGCCTTGAACATTCACCCTTATAGCGCCCATTCTCCAAGTTGCTTCTCCAAATGTCACTTATCTTCCAAGCCTGGCTGAAGCCCACCTCCTCCAGAAAGCTCTTGTTGATCACTATGCCCTTGATATGGCTTGGTTGTGTTCCCACACAAATTTCATTTTGAATTGTAGTTCCCCTAATCCCCAGGTGTCATGGGAAAGACCTGGTGAGAGGTAATTGAATAATGGGGGTGGTTATTTCCATGCTGTTCTCATGATAGTGAATGAGTCCTCACGAGATCTGATGGTTTTATAAGGGGTGTCCCACTCCCCTTTGCTCTGTGCTTCTCCTTGCTGCTGCCATATGAAGAAGAATGTATTTGCTTCCCCTTCCACCATGAGTGTAAGTTTCCTGAGGCCTCCCCAGCCCTGTGTAACTGTGAGTCAATGAAACCTTTTTCCTTTGTAAATTACCCAGTCTCAGGTATGTCTTTATTAGTATTGTGAGAATGGAATAATACAGCCCTCAACAACTGTGTCTCTTGTAATGAACACATCATTTCTAACATTCATTGGCACTTGATGATATCCTGGGCTCCTCCGTTTCCCAGTTTGTTAAAAAGGGTCAGTCCATGCATGTGTCATACTGTAGAGGGGATGCACTTTCCAGTCCTGATTGACAGTGCTGTGCTAGAAACCCCCAGGAGAGCTCTCCAGCATCCTGACTGGAACCATGCACTGCATCCTTCTCACCACATACTGGATTCTCTCGGCTTTTACCGATCTTGTGCTCACTCTCATATAGATGACTCTGTGTCAGTCTGAGTCAGCCAACTGCAGGGATAGAGGGGCAGTCCTCAAGGCTCTCTTGCTTGTCACAACTACTCCAATTCCAAGTAGGTTCACAAAACTACCCTGTTTTAATAATTTGCTAAAAGGACTCACAGAAGTCACTGAAAGGTGTTATGCATATGGTTATGGTTCATTACAGTTAAAGGAGAAGGATTTAAGTCAGTCCAGGTAAAAGGCATACAGAAAAGAGTTGGGAAAATTTTCAAATGTTGAGCTTCCAGATGTTCTGTCCCTGTGGAGCCATGGGCAGTGTTGCTTTTCCTTCATTGATATATGAAAATATGCATGGAGTATGTCCAACCAGGAAAGGCCACCTGAGAACTGAGTCCAGAGTTTTAGGGTCCAGAGAATAGAGTCCAGAGTTGGAGCTCTATCACAAGAGTATTGATGATTGCCCATGGGGCAGATCTCGGTCTCCAGGCCCTCAGGAGGTCAAGCTGATGCTACATGGGCCAAAGCCCCTGCCCTACATTCCATTGATAGACTCTGGCATGCCCAGCCTCCTGCCACACATCACATTATTAAACTATGCAGTAACCCAAGGCTATCAGGTAGACAATCCTGCCAGGCTTGATATTCCAAGGGCTTTGGGGTCACCTCTCTGAGCAGACTTCTTTCTGAACAAGATTAAATTCTTTACTACATAGTGAAGTACTTCTCTCTATCTTGGAGACCTTTGTCCTTTTTTTTTTTTAACTTTTAGTTACTTTCTTTTTTCTTTTAGAGACAGGGTCTTGCTTTGTTGCCCAGGCTGGAGTATAGTGGCATGATCATCGCTCACTGCAGCCTCCCACTCCTACAATCAAGTAATCCTTCTACATCAGCTTCCCATGTAGCTGGGACTACAGGTGCATGCCACCATGCCCAGCTATTCTTTTTATTTTTTGTAGAGATGGGTCTTGCTATGTTGCTCAGTCTGGTCAATTTTTAGTTCATTATATGCCTTCTTAACATAACCAGGTTATGTTTGTATATGAAAACATCAAGACATTTACAGTGATGTTTCTCTCAGTGCCAGGATCACACAAATTTTTTTTAGTCCTCATTATGCTTTTCTACTATATCCATGTTTTCTAGAGAAATTGTTGCTTTTATAATTAGGATGGGAAAATAGATTTTAATGAGGCTTTTTTCCCTAAAACATATTGCTTAACCAGTTTTGCTAACAATGAGCACCAGAATTTGTCCACTCAGTAAGTCACTTATATAACATAATATTTAGAGGATCCTATGCTTTTATTTCTAAGTTATGTTAAAAAATGACAGAAAAATACGTTAAGGATAATTTAAACTCCATTCATTAATTAGACTACAGACAGTTTAAACTATAGGGCCTATATATTACCCCTGAACAATATAAACACATAGATGACACATATATGCAAAAAATAATTAGCTACTGATGTAAATATATGGATATTTTGTGAATTGTGTTACTCAGGAACATATAAGACTCTGTAGCCAGTGTGATAATGAAGATAAATCTCCTTTCTATCTGGTCTAAATTCTTTTTCTGCCCATTCAATGCTACTATTTCTTATTAAGCGTGCATCTTCAGTGGGGGCAAAAATTGCTCCTTATGGGGCAAAAATAGATTTTTAGGGCAAAAAAACCCCTATTTTTATCAGTAAAGTACAGAAATGTATGCAGTACATAAACAGATATGTAGCATATCTGTATTAAAATTTTGCAGTGAGGGGAAAATGACCAAAACACGGGAAAAATGTTGAAAACATCAAAAATCAGGAGATAACAGATGCTGAAGAGGATGTGGAGAAATATGAACGCTTTTACACTGTTGGTGGGAGTTTAAGTTAGTTCAACCAATGTGGAAGACAGTGTGGCGATTCCTCAAGGACCTAGAAATAGAAATACCATTTGACTCAGCAATCCCATTACTGGGTATATATCCAAAAAAGTATAAAACATTCTATTATAAAGACACATGCACACATATTTTTATTGTGGCACTGTCACAATAGCAAAGACTTGGAACCAACCCAAATGCCCATCAATGATAGACTGGATAAAGAAAATGTGGCATATATACACCACGGAATGCTACACAGCCATAAAAAAGATGCATTCATGTCCTTTGCAGGGACATGGATGAATCTGGAAACCATCAT
>CAUYLG010027464.1:0-34693 GCA_963573385.1 Cacajao melanocephalus | reverse complement strand
TTTGACTTCCTTAAAAGATCAATATGGCAAAGGAGTTCAAATACCTTTCTCATTTTTCTTGAGGGAGTGTGTAATCCTTGAGTTAGGCAACTATAAGTCTCCTATCCTTTCTTTCTGTTTGACCCATTACAATCTATATTATATGCAATTAACAGGCTTGGAATGTTAGTCACAGTCCAAATTTAGGATAACTTCTGGGGCTTACATATTATAGTTCTGCCAAACCAATCTCTTATCTGGTTAAGAGAATTGGGCTCAAGAGTCTGGAAATCTATGAAACCTGTCTAGAATACTGATTTAAAGTAAAATTCAGCCTCTCATTTAATAAAAATGACTCTTAAGAATTATTACTTACAGTAAAATGTGCTTAAAATGCCTTCAACACCTTAATCCTTACAACAACCCTGTAACAAAAACCCTATTGTTATTGGCATTGTGCAGTTGAGGAAACTTAACCATCATAGCTGTGAGACCTTGGCCATATCACTTTGCCTCTTCAAGTTTCAGAGCTAAGACCCAAACGTAGGTTTTTCACTCTCAAAGTCCATTCTCTTAAACACAATAGTTTCTCTTCCCAATACCTAAGTCATGGTCTGGCTTAACAACCAGGGGCACAGGGATAAAGACTGAGCCTTCTGTCACAAATTGTACTATGATGAACAGTATCAACTCAGGCCTATTAAAGGACAATACTTTTTTCTCCAAGACCATGAGTCTCCTTACTGGCTTGCCATGATTTCTTTTTCACCTGCTAACCTTGTGCACTGTGACTCTGCATGCTGTCTGGCTGTCCCATTGAGGGGAGGCTGTGCAGAGCATGGCATCTGACAAAACGCAGGTTGTTTCTCTGAACGAGCATGATCCATTCCTGTCAGTTAAATTCAGAGGCAGGAGCCTGTGTTTCTCTCACTGGGCTGCTAAGAGCAACTGCAGAGTATGAGGAGACATTTTAAAAACTGAAATATTCGGGCTGGGCATGGTTGCTCATGCCTGTAATCCCAGTATTTTGGGAGGCCGAGACAGGCAGATGACCTGAGGTCGGGAGTTCGAGACCAGACTGACCAACATGGAGAAACCACATTTCTACTAACAAAATTAGCCAGACATGGTAGCACATGCCTGTAATTTCAGCTACTCTGGTGGCTGAGGTAGGAGAATTGCTTGAACCCCAGAGGTGGAGGTTGAGGTGAACCAAGATCACACCATTGCACTCCAGCCTGGGCAACAAGAGTGAAACTTCAACCCAAAAACAAAAAACAAAAAATGCTCAATTCCACGTTGAGAAGGTCATGTCACTTCATCTTAGGGAGGCCGTAGGGGGCAGAAGTTTTGTAAACACACTGAAATGGTAACTGGGTCCTAATTTAAAATGTCTCTGTTCAATTTTATACCTGGTACTTGCTTTTTTTTTTTTTTTTCCTATCCCTGAACCAAACCCATGGTTTGTTTTCAGTAGAGAGGTTTAAAAGTGGCAGTTTCCCGTGCCCTCTCTCTCTGTCTCTCCCACCATCTCATAAAGAAGATGCCTGCTTCTCCTCACCTTCTGGCATGATTGCAAGTTTCCTGAGGCTTCCTCAGCCGCGTGGAACTATGAGTCAATTAAACCTTTTTGGTTTATATATTACCCAGTCTAAGGTAGTATCTCCATAGCAGTGTGAAAAAGGACTAATCCACACATTATAGGATCATTATATATTATATAATCAAAATTTTTAAATTATTACTTTTTGTAGTTTTTTGAGTGAAATAGGAGAAAAGATTTATCAACAAAAATACATTTATATTATCTTTTATATTTACCTATAAAGTTACCTCTAATGCTTTTTATTTCTTTATATAGATTCAAGTTATTTTCTAGTGTTCTTTCTTTCCAGCCTGAAGCCTTTAGTATCTCTTATAGAGAAGGTCTCCTAGCATTGAATTCTTAGTTTTTGTTTATCTTGAAATGTCTTCATTTCTTTTTCGTTTTTGATGAATAGTTTTGCTGAATATAGAGATTTTGGTTGCAATCCTTTACTTTCAGCAATTTGAATATGCCAGCTCACTGCCTTTTAGCCTCTTATCGTTTTTGACATGTTAGCTCTTAGTCTTATTGATGAGACAGTTATCTTTTTTGGCTTTTAAGATTCTGTTTTTGTCTTTGCTTTCAAGAGTTGACCATGACATATCTAGGTAGGTATATTAGTCAAGTTTCGTCAGAGAAGAACCAGTAGGATATGTGTGCATGTGTATAAAGATATTCACTATATATAAGATATAGATACATGAAGACTGGTACATCTTGAGATCTTCAGGGTGAGTTGAGTTACCAAGCTGGAAACTCAGGAGAGCTAAAAACCTGAACACCAGAGCCAGTGGTGTAGTTCCTATCTGAAGGCCAGGAGTCTTCAGACTCAGGAAGAGACAAAGTTTTAGTTGGAGTAGTAAGGCAGGAAAAAAGCCAATGTCCCATTTTGAAGGCCATCGGGCAGGAAAAATTCTCACCTACTTTGGGGATGGTTGGCCTTTTTTATTCTATTCAGCCCTTTATTGGATGAAGTCCATCACATTATCTAGGGCAAAAACTCTTCTACTCAGCATACTGATTTAAATGTTAATCTTATCCAAAAATACATTCGCAGAAACATCCATAATAATGTTCAACCAAATGTCTCAGTCTCATGGCCCAGACAAGTTGAAATGTAAAATTAATCACCATAGTAGGAAAATCTTAGAGTATATCCTACTTTGAATTTGTTGAACTTCTTCACTGTATAGATTAAAGTTTTTCATCAAGTTTGTGAGGTTTCAGCCATCATTTATTCAAATCTTCTTTCTGTTTCTTTTTCTCTGTCCTTCTGGAATTCGATTATCGGTACACATGAGGGTGTTCCATAGGTTTCTGAGGTACTTCATTTTCCTTCACTTTTTTTCCTGTTTCTAAAACTCAGTGATATCTTTTTATCTATCTTGATATTCCTCAATTTTCTCTTCTGCCAGCAAAAATCTGCTGATGAGCCTCTCTGGCAAATTTTTAATTTATTGTGGTTTTCAACTCTCGAATTAGTATTTTAAAAATACTTTCTATCTTTGTATTAATATTCTGTTTGATGAGGCATTGTGCCACACTTTCCTTTAGTTCTTTCTATATAGTTTCCTTTAATTCTTTGAACACACAAATACTTTGTCTAGTGAGTCCAACAAACAGGCTTGCTCAGGAACTGTTTTCATTAACTGTTGTTTTATTTCGTTTGGCAGTTCCTGTGTATGGGAACTACTTTCCTATTCCTTGCATGTCTCATAGTTTTTTGTTAAAAAGTGAAAATGTTGCCCAGGCATGGCTCACACCTGTAATCCCAGCATTTTGGGAGGCTGAGGCAGGTGGATCAACTGATGTCAGGAGTTCAAGAGCAGCCTGGCCAATGTGGTGAAACCCTGTCTCTACTAAAAATAAGCTAGGTGTGGTGGCAGGTGCCTGTAATCCCAGCTACTCCAGAGGCTGAGGCAGGAGAATTGCTTGAACCGTGAGATGGAGGTTTTAGTGAGCTGAGAACGCGCCATTGCACTCCAGCCTTGGTGACAAAAGCAACACTATCTCAAAAAAAAAAAAACAAAACAAAAAACAAGAACTCACAAAACTGAAAATTTTAAATAATATGATGTGAAAATTCTAGGCATCATGTTCTACCTTCTCCTAGAGTTTCTTGTTGTTGATGTTTGCTGCTCTTTGTTTAGTGACTTTTCTATACTAATTTTGAAAAGTCTTTATTCAATTTAGTATATAATCAGTGAAGATTTCGTTTGGTTAGCTCAGTGGTTAGCCAATGACTGAAGAGATATGTTAACTAATAAGTCTTTCACACTTTGCTCTATTGTGTATCAGGGCATACCTTCAATTCTCCAGCAGTTTATAACTCTGTTTTAGACTTCATGAGTTGCTTTGAAAACCTTCAAGGTTAACCAGAAGTGAGACATCAGGGTCTTATAAGATCTTCCCTAGGCATGTACATATCCTGCACATGTGTGTGGCCTAGGGTTATAATTGGAGCTCTCCAAAGCCTCCTATGGACATATCATTTTCCAGATTTTCTTTTCTTTTTTTTTTTTTTGAGACAGAGTTCCGCTCTTATTGTCCAGGCTGGAGGGCAATGGCACAATCTCGGCTCGCCACAACCTCCATCTGCCGGATTCAAGTAATTCTCCTGCCTCAGCCTCCTGCGTATTTTCATTTTAACATTTTTGGTCAGCCTCTTGTCTGCCCCAACTGTTGTAGCCACTTTAGGCAACTAATGTGCTAAATAATTGCCACTAATGGATTTTTTCCAAATGTCCTGGAAGTAGGGGTTTACTCATTAAGTGAGCTCTGAGTCAGTACAAATAAACACTAACTCTGCAAATAAAGACAAGTCCAAGAATCTGCCAAATATACCAAATAGCAACAGTTCTCTGGAGATGGAGCTTTTTGAGGTGCTCCAAACCTATTCTTCTACCTGAAATGATTTTGCAAATGATTTCTCCAAACCTGTTCTATGCTGCTAATTTTCATGTTTCTTGTGATTCTGAGCTGTTATTTTTCAAGGCTACTACAGAATATTTTACTTCCATCATTATTCTTTTCCGAGGAAAGTTTTGCTGACATTCATTCAAGTAACTATCCAAAGACATTTACCCTTACAAACCTACTTTTAATTTCTAAATAAGAAATATTTAGCTAAAAAAAAATCTGTTTATATTTTACTCAAGTCCCCATGAAAAAAATCTCTGCCATCTCCCACCAAGTTAGATTTACTAAGTTCGGAAATTTTTTGTGAGCTGTATGAACAGTTTTAAAACTCTCATCCATCAACTTTTGTAACATACATTCTAATTAGAATGTGAATAATGCACTTTCAAACTTCCGACTAGTTTTCTTGAATGTCTAGTGCTTAAAGGTGAGGAAATAGCACTATATCCTAGAAAATAGTATATTTTACACTCTCCTTTAGAAAATAAATAACTATCATTTAGTCTATTCATACATGTGGTTCTTAGTACATCTATACTTTCTTCCAATTCATTGTTAAGTGACCTTTTACTACCTGAAGTTAAAAACTTTGGGAAATGGTTTTTTAAACAGTATTTCAAAATACCACTGATGTTAAAATATAACTCAGTTTTTCTCAAAGTAAACCAATTTAAAACTTAAAGGAAATATATGAGTACTTACTTCTAGCTGATTCCTATCCAAAGTATATAACTTTCATAATGTTCAGTAATATAATCTATAACTTTTAGTAGTATACATGACTCATCTTAAATATTACTACATTTCCAGACTTCTTTCAGATAGATGTGACCATATGACTAAGGTCTGATGAATGATATATAAATAAAAGTAATGTTGACAACTTCTGAGTAGTAACCTTGTTGGGGTGTAAGAGTATGGTTAGCATAAGCATTCCTTACTCCTTCCCTCTGGATGGAATATAGATGTAAATTCAGGAATTCTAGACAATTAGATCATGAGATCTCCCTGGGAACACAAGCTATACATGCTTCAGAGCCACAAAAGCCCAGGTCCCTGACACTGTGGAGCCACCATAATCACTCCCATCCAAGTGCAAATCTCAATACCTTTATGTGACAGAGAAGAAAATGCCATCTTATTAAAGCCACTGTTATTAGGGGTTTGCAGTCACTCCCAGGTGAATCTAATCTTACCTGATACAGCAATTTGCAAAGCTTAAACTTACCTTTCTGAGCTAGTGAAGCTATTAAATACATGGCAGAAATTCAATTAAGTTACTCATTGATGATCAGTGTTACTCTGTCAGAATAAGCTAGAGGAACTCTCTCTGACACACAACAAAATAAATATTCTGAGATAGAACTATTTCTCCAAACACTCAGGTACATTCATATTTACACCAGTTAATTTCCTATAAAATTGAAGTTGGCCTTCTTTGTACCTTCAATCAGTTTGTAGGGTCGTGAATATTCATGCATTAAGAATTTGCGTTTCTTTTGCTCAGTAATATTACGTGTCTCTGTTATATATTATTTTTCATTATAGGATTCAACACTCATAGTCTCTGAAAGGTCTCTTCTGATTTCCCCAGGCAGAATTCACTACCACATATAAAATGTTACATGCATAGCATTTTATAAACAATTCCTATCACAGAATTTAATACATTATAATTATACTTGGTGTTTATGCATCTGTCTTGTTCGCTATGCTGTAAAAACATCTCAAAAGAAGTGATAGTGTTCTATTTATCTCGTGTTGTAACACTTCAGAGTTTATAGTATATTCTATTGGTTTTCTTTTGCTGAATAACAAATGATCACATATTTAGTGGCTTAAATAACACCCATTTATTATCATATACTTTCCATAGGTAAGAAGTCCAGGTGCATTTGACTAGATTCTCTGCTTATGGTATCACAGTCCAAAAGCAAGGTGTCAGCCAGGCTGAGCTCTGGGATCTGGGGATAAATCTGCTCCGAGCCAATTCAGACTGTTGTCATAATTTAGTTCTTTGTATTTGCAGCATGTGCAGGTCATCATTTCCTTGCTGGTTGTCAGCAGGGGGCCACTCTGAACATCTAGAGGCTGTCATGTGGCCTTCCTATCCACAAGCCAGCTGTGGCACCTCAAATCCTTCTCATGCTTTGACTCTCTCTGCCTTCCATCTCTACCACCAGCTTGAACAAAAAGCTCTCCCATCTTAAAAAGGCTCATATGATTAGATTAGATGAGTGCAGATATTCCCGTTTGTCATATAATGTAACATAACTCCCCTCCCCATGGCCCTGTTGTAATTACCTCTGCCTGTGATTCTAAAGGACCTGCTTCCCATGTCTACGTGTTGCCCACCTTCCATGGCGTTCAGTGGAGACAACTTGGAATTCGGATACCCATTTAAAATCACCATTGTACCTGCCTTGTCCTCTGAATACTGTGTCTGACTGTGGCTAGACCAGCATTTAACCATGATCTTCTGCCAATTCCAACACGTGGATTTATATCTCATCATTTTCACAGGTTTCACGCACGCTGAAAAAGGTGGAGATTATACAGGGGAAGGAACGTTGAGTGGTCATTCTTAGAATTCTGCCTATCTGGTGGACATTAAAAATATATTTAATAAGAGAAAGACCTGCCATATGTCATATTTTCTTAGCATGTAGAGATCTAAAATGGTAGTTTTACACTTTGTGTTATTTTTTCAGTCACGAAATGCCACAAGCACACAGGTACAATGTAATCTTGTAGTATATTCAGTATTCTATTATCAAACCCTTAGGAACTTCAGTGACAGGCCATTAATAATTGCATCAATAACAAAGAGAAAAAAAATTAATGCTAGGAAAGAAATATGTAAGGTCTTAATAACCCATTTCCTAGGGCAATAGATGTTTAGTCACTCTACACAGAAATCACTATTATAAAAGTGCTATGTGACCTCTCTAGGACAAAAAAGATCTCCTCCAAGGAGACCTTCTGTCCCTGACTCTACAGACAGCAACTAACACCTTTTTTTACAAACCAACAAAATACAAACCTGTAACTGGAGAAAACAAACAAACAAAAAATAGTAAAGAACAGTGATAATTATGTAGATGAAGTATGATTAGAAAAAGGTAATTTGGATGTATATAGATTGTATTTGCATCAGAGTTCAATGACATTTTGAATATAGAAACATAAGCTCTTTGATCTGTATGTGTATCTATCTATCTATCTATATATATATATATATACCTATATATATACACACTCACATATACACACACATATATGTATGTATATGTATGTGTGTATATATATAAATATACACACACACATAAAGAGAGAGAGAGAAAGAGAGAAAAGTAATCTGCCTACCTTAGAATATGAACGCAGACTTTCTTTCTGCCAAGGTCCACCTACTTCCCCTGTTTCCACTTTTACTTCTGCCTACAATTTTGTGTAGCTGGAACTTTTGGCCTCCCTCTAGTTTCGTGATACTCTGAGATGTGAAATCGTGTTAGTGAACTATTAAGCAACCTCCAACAGAAGGCAATGGTACCTCTAGACTTTCATTTTTTTCTCTAAATCAAAGTTCTAGTCACCATGAACTTGTTTCTAGAGATGCCATACTTGCTAGTAGCCTGGTCCAGAGCTCCAGGAATAAACACATATGGAAAGAACTCCCTTCCCCACTGCCCTGCTGTAATTACCTCTGCTCGTGATTCTGTAGGACCTGCTTCCCACATCTATGTGCTGCCCACCTTCCGTGGCGCTCAGTGGGGACAATTTGGAATTCTGATACCCATTTAAAATCACCATGGTACCTGCCTTGTCCTCTGAATACTGTGTCTGACTGTGGCTAGGCCAACATTTAACCATGATCTGCTGCTGATTCCAAATTCTTTTCTTTTTCTTCTTTTCTAAGCTGTCATTTCATAAATGGCACTCAAAATTTCAGAATGCTATATTTGCTTTTCAGGTAGAAAATATGTATGTAGGCAGTTTCATAGTCTGTACACTCTTTCAAGAATTCTTCCACGTATGACTTCCAGGTATTTTTCCACAATTATTTATAGATGACTTGTATGTATATGTTTCCCTTTTCTAGAAACATAGAATTTTTAAGATGTGGGGGAAAACTATCTCATACAGTAATATTAATAATTTTAGCTGAAATCTAAATCTATACCCACATATGTATAAAAGACATTATATGTGTGCACTGGATATCTATAGAATCCTTCCCTGCAAGAGGAACCTGAATATGTGTGCTGTTTTCTAACACAGAATCCTGTGAAATGTGTGAATTTCAGCCTTACTGATGGTCCACACTGAATGTATCCTCATCAGTGTATATGGTTCCCTCCTTTCCCTCACACAGAGGCTATCAGGAATCCTGAAAGCAGATAAAACACCTCTTTAGAGAATCATCTTCCCGCATATTTTTCTGCCACCAGCCAAGACTCTTGGATGCTTGTGCTACAGTCAACTAAGATTGCTACCTTCCACATTTCTAGGAGTTTGGCATCATAAATTGCAGCTTGATTGATTTTTTTTCAGTCCTTGCTAATTCCATGGAAAGAAGACAAATTTCTAGTTTCATATTTGCCATTATTTTCCCTCTTTTCCTATTATTTTTCTGGATTAAACTGAAAGTCAGTACATCTTCACATTGTGATGCCTAGGTTTCAGTTGTCTTCCAAAATTTCTCTGTTCACTCAGCTTGTGAGTGCCTTTCTCCCTCTGGGATTGTCTTAAGCAACTGTAATGTTAAATGTCTAAGGCATGCTTTGATGTTAGTTAACATCTACCAAAAATGCCCCTCCTAAAATAAAATAAAGTAAATGGATGCCTTAAATGACTTGATTTGACCTGCAAGTATTGCTCCTTTGTAAGTCACAAGTCTGATTTTTGGCATCTGTTGCTAGTGACTATAGCTTATGATCATTGAACAACTTTGTCACAACTCACATAGGTCGAGGCTATAAACCAGAGCCTGATGTAGGGGTCAACACACTGTCCCCTGAGTAAATATCCACAGTCAAATCTTAGCATATCCTAATTATTGTAATGACAGAAAAATAAGAAATCAAGATCCTCAACTCTATTGAGCAATTTTTCTTGTACTTAGATAAGACTATGCTTCTTGAAATTATTTTTCCGAATATTTCCATTATTTCCCACTGGAGCCTGTCATTTGGAGATTTTCTTGATATTATACATTTTCTTCAAGTCAGCATCATTTATTTATATTACTTAAACAATTTTAGCTTGCCCTACAACAATTCTTCTATTATAATGTTTCTAATCCATTTAAGGATTAAAGGACGGTTTTTCACTCCTTTAGCCAAATATATTTTTTATAGATCAGCTAGCTATTTCTTTAATAACAATATTATGTTCAAATGTGTGAAAGAGGCTCCCTCTAATTTAATCAAAATTACCTGCATTTATTTACATATTCCAAATATAACTCTTCTGTTTGGTCTTCAGAGGGGAGCTATTTTTCAGACCAGAAAAAAAAAATCTTATTTGAATTATTTCCCACCAGCAACTGGGAATCCAAAGGGGTAAAATGAAGATTCTGTTTCTCCACCTTTAGAATTTAGCCTGATATGACGTAGCAGAAAATGCTATCTTGAGAAATATAAAGATATGTGTGGTTGAATGGAGACGTTAACTTCATCTACCCATATTGTCTTAGTCTTTTTGTGTTGCTATAAAGAAATCCTTGATTCTGTGCAATTTTTAAAGAGAAAAGGTTATTTAGCTCGCAGTTCTGCAGGCTGAACAAGAGCATGGTACCAGCACCTGCTTCTGGTGAGGGCTTCAGGCTGTTTCACTCACGGTGGAAGGCAAATGGGAGCCAGCATATGTGGAGATCCATGTGTAGAGAGAGATAGCAAGAGAGAGAGAAAGAGGTGCCAGGCTCTTTCCACAACCAATTCTCACAGGAATTAATAAGAACTCAGTGACTCTTGAGAGATTGGTGCCAACGCATTCAAAAAAGATCCATCCCTACAAACCAAACACCTCAAATTTCAACACAAGACTTGACAGGGCCAAACAAACCATATCTAAACCACAGCACATATGGACTGATTGTTTAGATAAAATTGAAGTCAAAACACTTATCAAAGAATGTATTCTTATCCAGTGGAACAAAAAGGGCACTCATTGTTTAGAGTCAGAAGGCAAAGTTCAGAAGTACGTAAGGTATTGGTAAATCCATAAACTTCAAATTTCTCTCTTAGTTAAAAGAGCTACAAAACATTTTGAAATCAAATATGAACAGAAAAACTGAGAAACTAAAACTCGTTTAAAGCTATGTGAGTGTATATTGATTGAACAAGTAGACTCAGCACTTCTAGTATGTGTTATATACTCAAGTATTAATGAAAATAACTCTCAGCCATAAAACTTACTAAGTCTTTTCAGTTACAAGGGCATCCTATGAACAGCTTTTTATATATATAAAAAATAGCAAACGCTGCATTTTATAAAAAAAATTGTTGCAAGTTTAGCAATGTCTTTATTCAAAAACCTACCATGGGTTATCAATAGTTGAAAATGAATTTTAGTTTTCATCCTACATACTCAGCCTCATTAATATGCATAAATCATTATATTCTTTTGATAACGAATATAAATAAATTGATAGAAATTTTGCATGTTCCACTTAAAAAGTTGAACAATGCTGGGTAATATGGCTCAAATTTTTAACAGTGTTCCAGTAGGTCTAAATGAGATTATATATATATATATAAGCAGAACGTCTTGCTTTTTCAAATTTCATATGGGAATGTGTAATTTAAAAACTACAGCTAAAACAAAAACCTGGAAGTGATTAAATAAAATTTGCAAGCAGTCAAAATATGTAATTAAGGTTCATAATCTTTATGGATATAAGAATATCTCAGAGACCATGTACTCTTAATTTAGACCAAATTCTACTATGTCAGAGATTTTGGTTTCTAAGCTAATATCAGATTGTATGTAACACACTAAAGTGCTGGTGAAGTAGTCAGAGGCAGGCATAATAAATGAAACAATGGCTAAAAATTGAGAGAAGGGTCAGAAAAAATATAAAAAGCAAGCATAAGAGACTTCTGTGTCCAGTTGTGGCTGATATGATTCTACTGCAGTGAACTATCTTTAGGTAACATCTATAAATTCTGAACATAATGCAGAAAATACTCGCCTGGAGGAAGAGAAGAGTGAAAAGAAACAGGTATTTTTTGGTACAGAATCTGTATTTAGAGTAGGAGGTTTATAAGAAATGTGTTTCTATTTTCACATCTCCTCTCTCCTTTATCCATGTGGGATGTGTTCCAAAGTGGATACCTGAAACTATGGATAGTCCTGAACACCACATATACTATGATTTTTCCTATACATATAAACTTTTAATATACAAAAATGTCCACAGCAGCTTAATTGGTAATAACCAAAGCTACAAAAAGTTTTCATTAAAAAATGAGTAAGACTTGTTCTTTATACTGAAATAGTACTCATAATTTAAAAAAAATAGAATGAGTAATTGAGACATGCTACCACATGGAAGCATATCAAAACAAATGTGATGAGTGAAAGTAGCCAAATTTAAAAAGTTATATACTATATGATTTAATTTATATAAAACTCTAATATATGCAAAATAATCTACAGTGTAAGAAAAAAGTTTGCATGGATATTGGGAAGAAAAGCAGAATAGAAGAACTAAAAAGGGGCAAATGGTTATGAAAAACTCTTGGGGTTGATAGATATTCACAGTACTTTGAGTTATGGGTATATGTATATGTATAAATTATACACGTTGACTGTGTAAAAATTACTGTCAAAATTACATTTAAATACAATTATCTACAAAAGTCAACATGTCAAAATTTGTGGAATGCAGCTAAAGTAATTTTTGGAGGGAAATTTGTGGTTTTCAGTGTATCTATTAGAAAAGAAGAATGATCTCAATCAATGATTAAAATTTCCCCCTTCAGAAACTAGAAAAGCTAGAGCAAATTACAGTTCAATAAAGGAAGTTAACATAAGAGCAAACGTTATTGACAGACAACTTACAAAAACAGAGAAACTCAATGAAACCCAAACTTGCTGCTTTGAAAAAAAATCAACGATATTGATATACTTCTAATTGGGCTGATAAAAAAAGACATGCACATGTACACACACAAATGTGTGTGGGGTGTGTGTCTGGGTGTGTGTGTGTGTGGCGCGAGAGAGGATAAAAATTATCAGTATCAGGAAAGAGAGAGTGAGCATAACCAGAGATCCTCCAGACATTAACTAAATAAGAGAGTATAATAAAAAACTTTCTGAAAACAAGTTTAAAAATTTAGATACAAAAAATTCTTTGGTAGACATAGACTGAAAAATTCTATTCAAGAAAACCAGAAAACTCTGATAGCCTTAAAGGAGTCAAAGAAATTAAATTTGTGACTAAAACTTCCCCACAGAAAAAACTTTACACCCTGATGGCTTTACTGGTGAACTCATGCATTTAAGAAAGGAATAATACTAATTCTACATAACATTTTTCAGAAAATAGAGAATGAAACACTTTCCAACTCATTTTATGTGGTCAAGACCTGACAATGGCAATACAAGAACGGAGAAGTGCAGAGCTATATTCTTCATGAAAATACAAATAAAGTTCTTTCCCAAAATATTAGCAAATAAACAGGCAGCAACATAGAGAAGTAATAAAACATCAGAACAAAGTAGACAGTATACCCAGAAAAAAATTTCATTTCAATCTGAAAATCAGTACAATTCACCATGTGCATGGAATAAAGAAAAACTATCATACGAACGTATCACTATGCAGACAAAAATTGACAAAATTGAACACTGATTTTTATAAATTATCTCAGCAAACCAGTAGTAATTGGAAACTTCTCCAGTCTGATAAAGGGCATTTATATAAAACCTACAACTAACACCATAATTAACTGTGAAATACTGAATGTTTTTGTGAAGGATCAAGAAAGTGTAAGGATGTACACTAACACATTTTCTATTCAATATCCTATCAGAAGTGCTACTGGGTGCCATAAAGCAATGACAACAAAAAAAGTCATACATTTAATAATTATTCTGCTCTTGACCTTTATCATGATTACATAAGCCTACCTATAACTTTAAACATTTGTTAAAATGGCATTCACTTATTTAAAATTCACCTAGAACCCTAGGCTCCATAAAACTAGAACCCAGGGGTGTTTTTTTTTTTCCTCTTCAAAGTGTTACTGAACATGAAATGCATATATGTTTATATATGGTAAACAGACTCTAAAGTAACATTAGACATTAATAGACAAACCTCTTAACACAACAAAAGTCAAAAATTACTTTTCAGGATACAGTTGAGCCTTGAACAACATACGTGTGAACTGCGTGGTAGTTCCATGTATACGAAGATTTTCTTTTGACACTGCCACCCCTGAGAGAAGACTAACCCCACCTCTTTCTCCTGCTCCTCAGCCCACTCAACTTGAAAAAGACTAGAATAAAGACCTTTACAATGATCCCCTTCCACTTAATTAATAATAAATATATTTTCTCTTTCTTGTTTCCTTAGTAACATTTTCTCTAGCTTACTTTATTGTAGGAATACAGTATATAATAATAAAACATACAAAATATATGTTAATTGGCTGTTTATCTTATCAGGTCATCATATAATGATTAAAGGGTAAATTCAGCAAGAGGTTGTAACAATTGTGAATATGTGTGCACCACAAACTGGAGCACACACATATATAAAGCAACTATTACTGGAGCTAAAGAAAGAGATGGACTCCAATACGTTAAGACCTGAAGAATTCAACACCCCATTTTCAGAATTAGACAGATTATCCAGACAGAAAATCAACAAAGAAACCTTGGAGTTAATCTGTACTATATAAGAAATGGACCTAAAAGACATTTACAGAACATTTTATCCAAGGGCTGCAGAATACAAATTATTCTTTTTAGCATATAAATCATTCTCAAGAATACATCATATGTTAGGGCACAAAACAACTTTTAAAACATTCAAAAAAAAGGAAAAGAAAGAGTATCAGTTAGAATAAAACAAGAAGTCTATAACAAGAGAAATTTTGGAAACTATACAAAGACATAGAAATTAAACAATATACTCCTGAATGACAAGTGAGTTAACAAAGAAATTAAGAAAATTAAAAAATTTCTTGCAAGAAATGATAATGGAAACACAAAATACCCAAATCTATGGGGTATAGCAAAAGCAGTATGAATAATTTTATAGCCATAAGCACCATAGATCAAAGAAGAAGAAAACTTCAAATAACCCAGCAATGCATCTTAAAGCACTAGAAAGGCATGAGTGAACCAAACCCCAAAATAGGAGAAGAAAAGAATAAACATCAGAGTATAAATAAATAAAATTGAAATGAAGAAAACAATATTAAAAAATCAATGAAATAAAAACTTGGTTTTTTGAAAGGATAAACAAAATTGACAAACTTTTAGCTAGACTAAGAAACAAAGACAAGACCCAAGTAAATAAAATCACAGATGTAAAAGGAAACATTAAAACTGATACCACAGAAATTCAAAGAAGCATTTGGGGCTACTATGAGCAACTATATGCCAATAAACTGGAAAGCCTAGAAGAAATGGGTAAATTAGTAGACACATACAACCTCACAAAAATTGAACTATGAAGAAATAAAAAAACCAGAGATGAGTAACAAGTAACAAGATCAAAGCTGTGATAAAAAGTTATCCAGCAAAGAAAAGACTGAGATCCAATAGATTCACTGCTGAATTTTACTAATCTAATCATTTAAATAATTAATACCAATCCTAATACCAATACTGAAAGCATTCTGAAAAATAGAGGAAGATGGTATTACTTCTATGAGTCCAATAATACCCTGATATCAGACAAAGATACATAAAAAATGTAGACAAATATCCCTGATGAACATTGATGCAAAAATCTTCAACAAAATACTAGCATATTCAATTCAACAATATATTACAAAGATCGTTCATCATGACCAAGTGGGATTTATCCCTGGGATGCAAAGATAGTTCAACATACACAATGACATATCTTCTTCTGTTGATATGCCAGATCAACAGAAGAAGAAAAACCATATGAACATTTAAATTAACACTGAAAAAAGCATTTGATAAAACTCAGCATTTTCTCATAATAAAAACCCTCAAAACACTGAATATATAATAAATATACCTCAACATAATAAAAGGTATATATGACAGACCCAGAAATAGTATCATACTGAATGGGTAAACACTTAAAGCCTTTTCTCTGAAATCTGGAGCATAAAACAAGCATGCCCACTTTCACCATAGTTATGCAATATATTGCTGGAAGTCCCATCTATAGCAATCAGAAAAGAGAAAGATATAAAAGACATCAAAATTGGAGAGAAGTCAAACTATCCTTGTTTGCAGATGACATAATTTTAATATTTTAAAAAACCTACAGTCTCCATCAAAAAATTATAGAATGTATAAACAAATAAATAAAGTTGCAGGATACAAAATTAACACACAAAATCAAGAGTAACACTATATGCCAACAGTAAACAATCTGAAAAAGAAAAAAAAACTCTTTTACAATAGCCACAGGTAAAATTGAATACCTAGGAATTAACTGAAGAAGTGAAATTTCTCTACAATGAAAACTATAAAACATTTATGAAATAAATTGAAGAGGACACACAAAACATGAAAGATATTACATGTTCATGGATTGGAAGAATCAATATACTTAAAATGTCCATACTACTCAAAGCTACCTACAGATTCAATGCACTCCCTATTAAAATACTAATGACATTTCTTATAGATATAGAAAAAAAATCCTTAATTTTATGTGGAAAAATACACATACACACACACACACACACGCACGCACACTCACACACACAGAATATCCAAAGCTATCCCAAGCAAAAAGAATAAAACTGAAGGAGTCACATTACTGATTTCAAATTATACTACAGAGGTATGGCAAACAAAACAGCATGTTACTGATATAAAAACAGACACATAGACCAATGGAAAAGAATAGAGAACCCAGAAACCAATCCACACATTTACAGTGAACCCATTTTTGACAAAGGCGCCATGAACATACACTGGGGAAAGGAGAGCCTCTTCAATAAATAGTGCCAGGAAGACTGGATATTCATATGCAGAAGAATGAAATTATACCCTTATCTCTTGCCATATACAACAATCAAATCAAAATGTTCTCAGGCCAGTTAGAATGGTGATTATTAAAAAGACAGGAGACAACAGATACTGGAGAGGATGTGGAGAAATAGAAATGCTTTTACACTGTTGGTGGGAGTGTAAATTAATTCAACCATTGTGGAAGACAGTGTGGCAATTCCTCAAGGATCTAGAAATAGAAATAGCATTTGACCCAGCAATCCCATTACTGGGTATATACCTAAAGGATTAGAAATCATTTCACTATAAAGAAACATGATCACATATGTTTATTGCAGCAATAAATATTACAGTGCTGCAATAAACATATGTGATAGCAAAGATTTGGAACCAACCAAAATGCCCATCGATGACAGACTAGATAAAGAAAATGTGGCACATATACACCATGCAATGCTATACAGCCATAAAAGTGATGAGTTCATGTCCTTTGAAGGAACATGGATAAAGCTGGAAACCATCATTCTCAGCAAACTGGCACAAGAACAGAAAACCAAACACCACATGTTCTCACTCATAAGTGGGTGTTGAACAATGAGAACACGTGGACACAGGGAGGGGAACGTCACACACCGGGGCCAATTTGGGGGAGGGGGGCTAGGGGAAGGATAGCTTGGAGTGGGAGGATAGGGGAGGGATCACATTAGAAGGAATACCTAATGTAGATGATGGGGTGATGGATGCAGCAAACCACCATAGCACATGTATACTTATGTAACAAACCTGCACATTCTGCATATGTACCCCAGAACTTAAAGTATAATAATTTTTAAAAAGTATAAATCTAAGACCTGATATACATAAAGCCACTAAAAGAAAACACTAGAGAAACTCTCCAGGGCATTAATCTGGTCAAAGATTGTTGAGTAACACCCCACAAGTATAGACAGGCAAAGCAAAAATAGATAAATGGGATAACACCAAGTTAAAAAGCTTCTGCACAATAAGAAAACAACCAAGTGAAAAGACAACCCATAGAATGGGAGAAAATATATGCAAACTATCCATCTAAAGCAGGATCAATAACTAGAATATATAAGGAGCTCAAAAACTTAATAGAAAAAAAATCTAACTATTTGACTTTTTAAAGAGCAGAAGATTTCCTTAGACATTTCTCAAAAGAAGACATATAAATGCAAACAGGTATATAAAAAGGTGCCCAACAGCACTAATTACCATAAAAATGCAAATCAAAATTACAATGAGATATCATCTTACCCCAGTTAAAATGGCTTTTATCCAAAATACAGGCAATAAGAAATACTGGTGAAGGTGGAGAGAAAAGGGAACACTTGTACACTGTTGGTGGGAAGGTAAATAGTATAAGCACTACAAAGAACAGTTAGGAGGGTCCTTAAAAAATGAAGAATAGAGATACCATACGATCCAGCAATCCTACTCCTGGCTGTATACCCCAAAGGAAGGAAATCAGTTTATTAAGAAGATAGCTGCACTCTCATGTTTATTACAATATGATTCACATTAGCTAAGATTTGGAAGCAATTTAAGTGTCCATCAACAGATGAATGGATAAAGAAAATGTGGTACATATACACGATGGAGTACCATTCAACCATAAAAAAGAATGAGACCCTGTGATTTGCAACAAGATGGATGGAACTGGACATCATTATATTAAGTGAACTAAACCAGGTCTAAAAAGACAAACCTCACATGTTTTTACTTATTTGTGGGGGCTAAAAATTAAAATGATTGAACTAACGGAGATAGAGGGTAGAATGATGATTTTTAGAGGCTGGGAAGCGTTATTAGGGGGAGTGGGAAGTGGGAATTGTTAATTTGTACAAAAAATAGAAATAATGAAAGACATCTAGTATTAGTACAACAGGCTGACTATACTCAATAATAATTATACATTTTAAAACAGTAAAAATATAATTTATTGTTTGTAACACAAAGGATAAATGCTCAAAGTGATGGATATCTCATTAAACCTGATGTGATTATTATGCATTATATGTCTGTATCAAAATATCTCAGGTACCTTATAAAGATATATACCTACTGTTTACTCACAAAAAATAAAAATTTAAAAAAGAATTCCAGTCAACATTAGACTACTAGTAGTTAGGTTTTGGAGGAGTCAAAAGTTACGTGTGGATTTTCAACTCTGTGTTGGGGAAGGGCCAGATCCCTTAACCTCTATGCCATTCAATGATCAACTATAGTTACCTACAATTATGTCAAAGTCTAATAAAGCTTTGCCAATTCCAGAACAGATTAAGAAGTTATATTAGAATTCATTTTGGCATATGGCCCTTTTAATTTTAAGTATTCCCTCAGGTTACACTTTGCTTCCTTCACAGAAGCCATCTTACAATAGCAAGAGTTTTTTTTTTTTTTTCCTCACCAATATCAAAAGATCCAAAGGAAAAATAATGCCTTATGACCGATTTTACCCCCATTTAAAAAAAACATTTAATGCTACATTATTTCTTCAGTTTGTGTAACCAGGCAGGTTTTCTGTATAATGTTACCACAGAATTGAGGTTGGCAATTTCCCTTACAAAACTGTTAACCTTTTAATTAAGAACCACCAATCGTAATTTTTTAATTTTATAGCAAAATACAGTGTACTATTTGGCACAGTAGGTAACAGACCCCATTGTTTTATACTTGATTATCGTAAATCATGTGATATGTGCAGGTGAATTAAAATGTAAAAAAAGTGTTTGTAAATTAGTCACATGCTACACAAATAAAATATGTATTTGGATATACTCCTATTGGTTTAACGGGCTATTACAGTATAATGCTGCTAATAATTCTTGATATCTCAATTATTTCTAAACATATTTTTAGGATCCTTGGCTATTTTAAAAATATGTAAATGAAAAATATAATTTTTAAAATATGTAAATTTTTCATTTACATATTTTTAAAATAGCCAAGGATATTTTAAAAATTATATTTTAAAAAATAATTTTTTATTTTTTTATTTTAAATATTATATTTAAAAATTATATTTTAAAATATCCTTGGCTATTTAAAAAATATGTAAATGAAAAATTATATTTTTATTATATCTCATGTTAGGATATCACCAAACCTCTGACCTCATAAGCTTGCACTGCACTGTAATCCAGACAGTATGGTGCAAGCTTACGAGGTCAGAGATTTGGTGATATCCTAACATGAGATATTTTGTTTATTGGATTGAGATGCTTAGCAGAGGAGAGGAGAGGATATACTAGATTAACTTTTGGTAAGAATACAAATAACTTTTCAAGAAGAAAATAAACATTAAATGCTTTTTGATTGTGTATGGGTTTCTTTACATTCTGTCTTTTTAAAATAAATCCATTATATAGATTTTGCAATTTTTCAAGAGCTAAGACATTGCAGCTTAGTTCATCAAAGAAAAATCAAAAAGTAGACAACTTTGTGGGAATGACTTCATCAGGCTTAGGAAGGCAAAATTTAAGAGGAAACTAAATTTCATCACAAATATCTTTCACTCAGCACAAGCTCTTACTTAAAGTGGTCGGACTTCCTGAAATACTTCTACAGTTAAAATTCATTAATTTTAACAACAATGAGAAAAGCTCAAACAACATAATCCATTTTAACTCTTGGCCACAACATCAACTCCTTTTCAGCCTTACCTGGTTGTTCGCTACAGAGTGTAGAACTGAAAATTTTGGATTGAAGAGACAAAGTGTTTGAAACCTCTGAGTTCATGTTCTAATCAAAGCCATTTCTCATTTCTGAGTTCAGCCACAGTCCCTTACATATTTTGGGGTGTGGCTAATGCCAGGTCTCCTGTCTGAGGGTTTTCCACCATCAATACTCATTATCTAAGAAGTATGCAAAATGATGAAAACAAAATATGCACATTCTAAGTTGTTTAACAAAAACACTATAAATTTGTCGTAAGTATCAGCATTTATCGGAGATACCAGCACGCCCACTCTTCTGCCATCTTTCTCCCTCTAATCGCTACCTTCTTCAAGAGCCCAGTTTCTGACACTATTAGGGGTAAGTCTGAAGAACTCACTCAAAATTACTGCAGTTACTATAGTAGCCAAGAGAAAGAAGTTTCTTTTTGCTTGCCATAAAACTGACAGATTAGTCAGTGGGAAACTCGGACCCATCCCGTAGGAAATTGTGATCAAAGTGGGACTTGGAGAATCAGAAATGGAATCTTTACGGAAATGCTTATAAATTAAACAACATGTAAAGCATAATCACTTTTTTCTTGCTTTATTGAGGTATAATTGGTAAATAAAATTGTATATATTTAAAGAATACATCGATGCTTTGATATATGTATATATTCTGAAAGGGTGACCATAGTCAAATTAGTTAACACCTCCTTCACCTCACATAGTTGCCTTTTGTTTTATGGTGAGAAAATTTAAGTTCTACTATCTAAAAAGTCAAGTATACATTACAGTATTATTAACTATAATCACCATGTTGTACATTACATCCTCAAACTTACTCATTTTATCATAATCACTTATTTTGAAAACCATATCCATGTGTATGTGTGTATATATATATATATATATGTAAATGTTATTATGTATGTAGGAAGAATACAGAAGGATCACACTTTTATATCATCTGAATTGCTAAAACTATCATTATAATAATAATGCTAAAAACAGAATATGTAAAAAACTCTATTTTTTTTTAAAACAAATCTATTGCAAAGCCATATAAAATCATTTCACTCTCTACTTTTCAAAAAGTTTCCCTAAAGGTAGCATGGCAGAGTGGATCAGAAGACTGGATAAGTAAACCATAAATTTGCATTTGGATGTTGATAACCACCAGCTGGGTGAGCTTGAGTGCGTTACTCCCCTCTGAGCTTTGCTCATTTGTGAAATGATTGAATTCAACCAGGTAACCACTGTGGTCTCTTCTGCTATCAAACCACATTTGAGTTTTACAAAATAAAATTTAAGAGTTCACAGAGAAGTTTAAATGTATTTCAGGTGTCTAAACCATTATTAAGACACTGTGTTAATTAATTTTATAAAGGCATCTGTTTTCTTACAAAACAGTAAACCTCAGATCAATGCCGATGAAGTCCAAGGTGATAGCAGTTGCCATTTTTAACACTGTTGGCCTTGGAACCCCAAACCACAGGCTTCTTGGGAGGAGGGACCTTGTGGAATCATTGTTGTATAACTTAGGGCATGCAAAGTGCCCAACAAGTATTTGAAAAATATTTAAGTCTTTTAAGGTCAGAAATCTATTTAAGAAGTGGAGAATTATTTGGCATCACTTCGAGAGAAAAAAAAAACCTAAAATAAATAAAAACAAAGAAATCTACTTTACTGGATTTTTGTTTTCCATAGAGCAGACTTTGAAGAACTCTGACCTTACTTTCCACTGGTTAGGAAAAGGCCCTTTACCACTCTTCTTTTAAAAATACCTACTCATTTTATAATTGCAATAGAGCATGCGACAACACTGATGAATATATTTCTCCCATAAACTTGAAGCCTGAGATGTATGTACCTGAACTACAGATTAATCAACATGCAAGCATGGGCTGTTGTGTCTTGCTGATTAATTATGCTGAATGATGGATTCCGGTTTAATCACTTTACCTGATAGATGTAGAGAGCTTGCAAATGACAGTCACCGAATCATTTCTCAATAAGCTGCTTTCTAACCAGTTTTCTGAAGAAACTTCAGGAAGTTGATGTTCCAGGAAAAAAATAAGTACACACTTTTCCATGAATATCTTTACATTCCTCTAATATCTTACACCTTAACGTTTGTCCTCTGACCAAAAAAAAAATCATAAAAATACAATAATCATCCAGGAATCCCATTGTCTGGAAGTCTGTCTCATCCTAGAATCCGAAAACAAAATTCAAAAGGCTAATAGGATTTATAATTGGATTTATAATGTTAAGAAAATGACTCTTTCCTTAGGCTAGAAAACTGCTGACTCGGTTAAAACTACCGGTCTAAAAATTAAAAAATAAAAAAAAAGAAAGAAACATAACTATGAACTATGAATAAGCCCTCTGATCTTAGGAGGGGAATGCTAGGTTGATTCATAAGAGAAAAATTGAAGAGTTAATTGATCGCTTCTCTAACTGAAAAAAAAATGATATGTGACATAATTAATGTTTTTTTCCTAGAAAATTCAGTAGGTGGTCCCTCAGGATAAAATAAATAATAGCTGAACCAGGCATGCTTTAACAAATTGGTAGCAATTCCCACCACCTGCCCCAGAGAAGTTAATCCCGTCCTGCCTTTTCTTTCATTGCAGGTACCCTAGCACAGCATTTTTCACATTACAATAATTCATTAGAGTTGCCTGAGTATGTTTCTCTCTCCTCTATTACCGGTAGTGATGGCCTGAAAAACAGCAGCCATTTTACATATATACACACACACAGATAATTATATATGTATTATACAATTTTTCATATATATATGTGTGTGTGTATATATATGTATGTGTATATATATCTATAGATATAGACACATATATACATATATATAGAGAGAGAGAGACAGATTTCACTCCCGTCACCCAGGCAGGAGTTCAGTGGTGTGATGTCAGCTCACTGAAGCCCCTGCTTCCTGGGTTCAAGTGATTCTCGTGTCTCAGCTCCCAAGCATCTGGAATTACAGGCGTGTGCCACCGTGCCCAACTAATTTTTGTATTTATAGTAGAGATGGGGTTTTACTATGTTGCTCAGACTCGTCTCGAACTCCTAAGCTCAAGCAATCTGATCACTTCAGCCTCCCAAAGTGCTGGGATTACAGGTGTGAGCCACCACACCCAGCGCATTTTATCTTTAACACCTTCTTTCACAATGTTTAAATGGTTCCTTATTGGTAGATGCTCAATAAAATCTTATTGACTTATGTTGAATAAATTTATAGATTACACTTAGGAAAAGGTGAGTTTCCCCATTCCTGAAGTCTCTAATTTCTTTCAACTTAAGGTAAACTGCCTTAAACCTCAACCACAGTCAGGTCCTGATTGAGACAGGATACCCGTAAAGGGCTTCTCTCTAGTAAATGAACAGATTCTAGCACTACCTGTGAGCACCAGGATGTCTTCCAAGATGCAGCCTCTCTTGCTGTCTGTGTCTTCCTACAGGCCATTTACGAGTCCTTCCTCCACCAGCAAGCATTTCAGTCTTCCTGCAGGGAATTAGGCTGAGTCTGATAACCTCACTGGGTAAATTGAGGGGGCCTTGCTATTGGGCCTAGCTTCCTGCCAATACCCATCTGCCAAAATCCAAGCACAACGTGAACTTGAGTGATATAGTTTGGATACCTGTCCCTTCTAAATCTCATATTGAATTGTAATCTGAAATATTGGAGGTGGGGCATGGTGGGAAGTGATTGAATCATGAGGGTCAATTTCTCATGAAAGATTTGGTAACATTCCCATGGTCCTGGCCTTGTGATAGTGAGTGAATTCTCGTGAGATCTGGTTGTTTAGAACTGTGTGGCACCTGTCTCTCTCTCTCTCTTTCTCTCTTTCTCTCTATCTATCTGTCCTGCTCCTGCTTTTGCCATGTGACATGCCTGCTCGTCCTTTGTCTTCCACCATGATTGTAAACTTCCTGAAGG
Source organism: Cacajao melanocephalus (assembly GCA_963573385.1). NCBI lineage: Eukaryota > Metazoa > Chordata > Mammalia > Primates > Pitheciidae > Cacajao > Cacajao melanocephalus. Next base: position 10,392 of record CAUYLG010027464.1, on the reverse strand, counting down.
CCTCCCCCGAAGCCAAGCAGATGTTGCCCCCATGCTTCCTAAATAGTCCTAAATACATGAGACTCCGTGAGCCAGTTGAACCTCTTCTCTTTATAAATTACATAGTCTCAGGCATTTCTTTGTAGCAATGCAAGAATGGTCTAACACATTGAGTAATGACACTGTCTGGAAATGTCACACTTGTTGATACCTGTTCCTATTTTCATACCAAGCTTAAACTCTTTCTACCATGTATACTGTGTGTATCAGCCATGGTGAAATTCCCATAGTCATCATCACCAGCCATCAGCCACCATTCAGGGGTCTAAAGCAAGGTATGACTGGTTTGAGACTTTGGCCAAGTTGAAGTTGTAAGGAAGATTTATGGTGCTGTCTCTGAAAAGTAGAAGAATTAGTGACAGGGTTTCAGGTTAAAAAGGCTCTTTTGTGGCAATTACAACATTAGTGGAATGACAAACAGTGTTGAAAGTCAAAGAGCCTTCGGTTATTTAGCTAATTTCTTTTTAATTTCTCTAATCTTCAGTTGTCTTCTCTGTGCAATAGAGACAATGAGGGAGGTGGAAGGGGAAGAAGGAAGCTTAGGGTATAAAGTGCTTAGAATAGTACCTACCTTGTTAATCTTGAATAACTATCAACTGTATTCCTCTTTTCATATAAAAACAAACTATAGTTAACTCAACAGAAACAGTCGGCTAATAGACACAGCCCTGGAGGTTGTCAAAGGTAGCACTGAATTGAACCTTAAGGCCTGTATTCAAAGCAGAATGAAAGAAAAATTGTAGGCCCTTCTCTCAAGGTCCATTAACCCTAATAGACTTTGAGTGGTGTAGAAATAGACCCAGCTAGACCTGTGCCTTTTTCCAGCTTTGGTGCTGCAAGGCAAAAACATTTGTAAGACTCAAGTCAAGAGTACAACTGGAAGCCCATGCACTTTATGTCTAAATATTTAAAAGTTATGAATCAAGCTATACAACTGTTGATTAAAATAAGCCCTAGCCTCTGACATACAAATATACATTTATGTAACTGGGCAAGTTACATTTGAATGTACTATTCTTGCACACTGTGGGCTTTCCTGCTAGAATATGGTGGAACAGGGAGAGCCATCTCCAAGCCCTTGTTCATCCCAGATGGGGCTTCATGGCGAGATTCCTACTTCATTCCACTGTCTTCAAAAGGAAACCCTTAATAGCCCCTTGGGCATGAGGGTGCGTGAAGTGGAGGCTAGTGCCTTCAGGTGGAAGGACTCAAGAAGCAGGCTTGGATAGGCCCTGGAAAATGATTCAGGGTCATGTGGATAAGGCCCAGGTACTAAGTGTGGTCTGGAAGGCAAGGTGCTGTCACCAGATAAGGACATTTCCTTGGTCTTAAGCTCTTCTGGTTTCAGCTAGACTAGGACTAGAACAGGGCCCTCTAAAGCCCAGGACCTGGAAAGTATCCCTTCTTGCTCACATCTGAGGACAAGATACTTAGGGTGAAGATTTTGGTAACAAAAGGGAAGACTGCACCCTGAGCACAGAATTAGGAGGCCTAGGATACAAAGCACAATGAGTTATACCCACAGATAAAATATCAGACAAGTAGTTATGGATGTGTTGTGACAGTGGCACAGGAATATTTCACATTTGGAATTTTTTTAGTCTTTTTCTTTTATTTTTTTCATTTTCCTTTCTTTTTTTCCCAGAGTCTATGTATGTGTATTGTTTTATTATACAAAATTAGCTTTTTTGTGCATATGTAGTCAATCAGTGGAAAAGGTATGTAGTACTTGCGTCTTTTTAATAGAAAAATTTAGACAGCTTTTACTTAGGTAAGAAATGAACATCTTTATGTGCAAAAGCCTTGAATTGTTATTGCAAATATACAGCCCTCCTAAGACCCTCTGCCCAAAATTGACCTACAAAAGACAATGAAATCATTTATAGTTTTAAAATAAAGATTTAAAACATAAAATTGTATTCTATTCTATTTCCCACATAAAGGAGCTCTTCAAATCAATACTGGGAAATTAGCTGTCTCTCCATGATCACTACATTTTGGAAAAAATTCTGAATATTAGGCAGTTACTTGGAAACTAAGATTTTCATTATTCAGATTGTTAAGATTAAGATTGTCATTTCTCTATAATGAGTAAAATCATAGCAATTTAAAGTTGATAGAAATTTTTAAAATCCCAAATCATTGATGCGATTAAAAAAAATCATTGAGTTGTTCAAGACTATAGAGGTAGAGACTGGGCTGGAATTCAGAACTTATTCCTAGCGAAGTGGGCTTTTCTCTGTAACGAGGCATCAACTGTAGGACTGTGAATAAGAAATATGTTCCTAGATTTTCTTGGAAGATTTAAGGTAAGGTTAAGAAATGGTGGTAATAAGAGAAGGAGAAGGTAATGGAATAACAGCATTAGAGTAGCTATAGAGGAGATTCTTCTAGGTCAGACACACATAGAGAAGCTGCCACGTCTTCCAGAACCCAGTGCCTAATCTAGAACTGTTAGTGTACGATTTTTTCTTAAAAAAAAAACTGGCTAATTTAAAGACAGAAAAAAAAGGGGACAGAAAGCATAATGAAGAGAACATCATCCAGAATTTAAAGTATTTTTAAAAACCCAGTCTGAATTTGATTTTAATCATCATCTCACCCACTTGTAAATTTCCCTAAAGTACAGAACTACAAGGCACAGAAGATGAGTCCAAGTCTTTTCTTCCAGAGAAATCACTTTCCACATTGCTCTTTGGGGAAAAGAGCAGGGTTAAATGAAACCAAACACTTTGCATGTTTGATATGAAGTGGATCTGACAATGACACACCAAGGAGGCATCTGCAACCGTAGCAAGAGCTGGGGTGGCTAAGCAGCAAGCTAGAGGCATAGAAATCTATAACAACAGAGAATCTCCCAAATAGGATTAATTTAGGACTGCCTGTCACTTGTGACTCTTGGACCAATTGTACAAGGAAGACTGGCTGGGATTATAAAATGGCCTTGAACTTATTTTTATATATAACTAGCTGTCTGGACTTGCCTCCTAAATTTAGTACACAGGAGGATAAAGGATTTAAGGGAAACTGACAGAAGGTTAGCAGATTCTCCACTAAGATAGATTTCCTCTTATACAAGGAGGTCTCAAGGGCACGTGTTCCAAGGAATATACTTGCAATATTAATGCACTTAAGATGGGAGCTTCTGTTTTCAAGGAAAGCCTAATGGTCACAAATTGGATACTAATCTGGCATCCTATCCACAGCAACTCAGATATAGCATCTGGAGAAATGGAAAAATCTGCCTCATTCCAGGAGAAAGTAGGAAGTGAATTCATCGCTGCCCTACAGGAAAAAAAAATCAAACGTGTTTTATATAAAATGCAGAAAAAAGTAAATGTCTTTTCCAGAATCATAAAATACTATAGATAATAAAAATCCTTGATATCATCTGTTTCAGCTCCATAATTTTGGAGACTAGGAGCAAAGTTCAAGAAAAATTAGTGGGCAGAACCAAGATTCATGGGCAGAACCAAGATTATATTAATAGAAGATTAACAAACAAAGCCAGTACACAGTGGTTTAAAACAACTTCAATAGTGTCAAATTGCCTTAGTGTGAACTCTGGCCCCACTATTTACTGGGTATGTAACTTTGAACGAGTAAAAACTTTCTGCATGCCAGTTTTCCTTTGTATGAGTGGAGGGTCATAGTTTCTACAAATAAAGTATTTTATGCAAAATGGTTTGCACCATTGCAAGATAGATGGTAAATAATCAGAAAATGAAAATTATTAAAAAGAAGATGATGATGATGACTTCAATATTTGGCAAGATAAGAATCAGTCTTGGACTTATACTTTTGCCCTCTAATATTCACCAATGATTTCAGAGTCAAAGTTAACTATAATCAAATGTAATTAAATGAGAGATTTTTCTAATGAAAGAGCTAACTGAACTATCAAGAGGATAAGAGTGGAGTACTACTGGGAGAGTTGAAGAGACTGAGGTGGATAAAAGGACAATTAAACCTTAGTGGACATGGGGTTGTCAACAGATATCAGCTTAAGACAGAGAGACCCAGTGAATGGTCACAAAACTCTGCCTTCTGTCTTATTCTAGATAACATATTCATAAATACCCTCAACATAGATATAGAAGATATGCTTATCAAATAGGAGAATGGAATTATATAAATAAGATAATATGTTAGCAGACTGTAGCCAAAAGGTTAATCTAGAAAGAAAATTAAATAGTCATATTTATTTTAATATCAACTGCATAGACAAAATACAAAGATGACATGTGTTAGTGGTGGAATGTCAAAATGATTTAGAAGTTTAAACCTAAAATGATGCAAAATCCAAAGAGCAGTAAATTTATTGATGAAGAATCCACATACTCAGTGAAAATTATTAGCAAACATTTTACTGTGAATTTGAAAAGCTAAAACTATTGTCTCTTTACAATAACATTAAATGGTGGAATTCAAAGTTCTAAGAAAATAAATGGTAAGAAAGTGAAGGAGATGAAATAAAAACTGATTTCAAGGAAGAGGTGGAAAAAATGTAAAATCAATGCAGCACTAAAGATGAAACTGTAAATTATGCAAGAGTGAAAAGACAAAACTCTGAATAGGGAAAAAAGCAAAATTTAAACAGAAATGGAAGAAAGTGTAAAAATGAATGAGAGAGAAAAACAATAGAGATGACAGGCAAAGAAAAATCCAGCATATACCTAAGTCATGACTTCAAAGAAAGTCATGACTTTTACTGGGTAAAAATAAGAGAGTCACAATTTTTTTCTGAAATAAAAGTAGACTTGAATCTACATGTTGAAAAGGCTGTGCTAGATATCTAGAGTGGATATAAAGATGTATGGACTTAAAGTAAAGAATTTCTTTAACAGCCAGAAAAATAAAATATGAATGGTTAGAAAATCCACAAGAACATTCAAATCTATGATTGTTGACAAATATCTGAAATTAACTTAAAGAAAATGTAAGCCAAGGAAATTATATCAAATCAAATGATATAAAGACTATGCACTATAAAGACTATACACAAATGACATTAAATATATGAAAATTTAGTGAAAATTGTTCCTGTGAGTTTTTCTGGGAAATTAATAGAGGACAAGTTCAGCCTCCAATAATGAGTATGAGAAAACCATAGCGAGAGCACAGGGAGAGAACATTGAATAGTAAATAACCGGGAGTCAAAGGATATCATTTAAAGCTGACATATCAAATAATACAAATGTATTAGTTCATTTTCATGCTGCTGATAAAGACATACCCAAGACTAGGCGATTTATAAAGAAAAAGAGGTTTAATGAATTCACAGTCCCATGTGGCTGGGGAGGCCTCACAATCATAGCGGAAGGCAAAAGGCATGACTTACATGGCAGCAGGCAAGAGAGAATGAGAGCCACGCTAAAGGAGAAACCCTTATAAAACCATCAGATCTCGTTAGACTTATCCACTACCATGAGAACAGTATGGAGGAAGTCACCCCCAAGATTCAATTGTTTCCCACCGGGTCCCTCCCAAAACATGTGGGAATTATGGAAGCTACAATTAAAGATGATAGCCAAACCATATCAACAGGTATAAGAGCATTTAACTCTACAAAGATAATAACTGTAAAAAATACTTAATTTGACTGAAATTGAAGAGTAGAGGGGAAAGGAAGTGGGAATATGCTAATTGTATCATCTCTTATAGAACAGTGAGTCTTTTTTTACAAAGGGATAAATTTATTACACAACATTTTAAAATGAAAGCAACCTTTCCTAAATGTGAGAATTACATATAAACACGCAGGAAAATGAAGTAAACAAAACACATAGCAAAACACACATAAAGCCGTGTGCAATGGCTCATGCCTGTAATACCAGCACTTTGGGAGGCTGAAGGGAGAGGATCACTTGAGTCCAGGAGTTGAAGACCAGCTCAGGCAACATGGCAAAACCCTGTCTCTACAAAAAATATAAAAATTAACTGAGGATTATGGTTCATGCCTGTAGTCCCAACAACTCAGGAGACTGAGGTGAAAGGATTGCTTGAGCCCTGGAGGTCAAGGTTATAGTAAGCTATGATCATGCCAGTGCACTCCAGCCTGCATGATGGAGTGAGACCCTGTCTCAAAAAAATAAAATTTTAAATACACACATACACAAAGCTAGGAATATTAAAAAATAAAATATTTTGGCATAACTAATAAGAAAATATGTAACATGATTTTATTAAAATAGAAAAGACTAGATTACAGAATAAAGTTCAATGCTTTGCAATATACCCACATTTTATATTTCTATTAATAAAATTGAAATCTATCAATGCTTGGCCCTTATCTTTTATTGTTTTCATTTACTCTACTACTGACCTTGCTGTTCTGGAACATGTCAGACACGCTCTTGCCTGGAAGCCTCTGCCCTTTTACTTTCTCCAGTACATTCTCACATTCCCATAACTAGCCACCTCATACTCTCTAGGACTTCCTCAAAGATCTTGTTCGCAGAAAGAGATTTAGCCAATGCTTAGAAATAGGCAAGAGAGAAAACCTGTGTGTGTGTGTGTGCGCGTGTGTATACACAAACATAAGCATGTATGTATATATTGGTTTGCACATGTACGTAAAATATTTTTAGAAGGTTAAATAAGAACCTATTAATTCTTACCTTCAGCGGGAAGGACACTGAACAGTGGAGAAGCAATGATGAGAGGAGAATTTTTCACTTTATACCTTTTAATAATTTGGATATTTCAATCATGTGTGTGTATCATACATGTTTAAAACTGTTTTAACCTGATGATACATTGTGATGAGAACCAAAAGAATGTCAAAAGAAAGTTGGTAAACAACTTTTTAGACTAGGAGAAGAGATTAGCCAGGACAGATGGGAATGATGGACCTCCATATAGAAGAGAGGGATAAAGACAATCTTAAAATCAAGCATCAGCATTGCATATGCACAGAGGTACAAGCCACTTAGCATAACAGAACTACAAAGGAGGTCAAGTATGTATGTTACGTTGAGACTCTTACATCTCATTCTGGAAGCAATAACAAGGCACTGCAGAGTTCTAAGTGAAACCTTCAAAAATATTGCTACATATCAGAAATTAGCTGAATTTTTAATATAATGCCACTTATAATAATTTACAATATAAAACCCATACAATCAGCTCAATTAAGAAGTCTATAATAACTAATTTTTTTATGAATGTAAAAACATTCTAACTTTTATACTGTTCATGAGCCTATAAATTGGTCCAGCCACTTTGGGTAGCAATTTGTAATAGCTATTTCAGTTGAAAATGTCATTTGATACCTCTCAGTAATTCTATATCCAAGAAATTTCATGTAAAAGCCCAAGAAGCATGTACAGGTTATTGCGACATGTTTCTAATATCAGACCTTGGCAAACAAAAGAGGAGATAAATACATTATAGTATATTCAAAAATACTATTCATAGTTAAAATGAGGAAGTGAAAAGTCACATCACAGCAGATACTAAAAAAAATCTGTAATTAAGTCAATCTAGGTAAGCGGAGTCCATCTACACTATATTTGTTTTATTTTGTTGCTATAACAAATTATCACAAACCTAATGACTTAAAACATCAGAAATGTGTTATCTTACAGTTCAGAAAGTCAGAAATCTGAAAACAGTCTCACTGGGCTAAAATAAAGGTGTTGTCAGTCCTGTATTCCTTCTGGAGGCCGTAGGAGATAATTTGTTTATTCCGCCTTTTCCAGCTTCTAGACTGAACACATTCCTAACGTCACAGCTCCTTCTTCCTTCTTTGAAACAAGCAATTGCTGGTCAAATCTTTCTCACATCACATTTCTCTCACTAACTCTTCCCTCCTCCCTCTTTTTTTAAGGACCTATGTGGTTATGTGGCTCTCACTTAAATAATCCACATGATATCTCTCTTAAGGTCAGCTGATTAACAACCTTAGTTTTACCTGCAACCTTAATTTCCTTTTGCCATGTGATATAGTGTATTTGCAGGATTTGGACAATAGGCTGTTGACACCTTTTGAGGGGCTATAATTCTGCCTGCCCCATACCTCTGGTAAGTGCTCCGCTACACTCTGTTTCACCATCATGAAATAATACCAGCTCAGAATAATGGTAGGTAATAGTAAAATGCTAATTTATTTAGGTATTACACAAAATAACTCTAGAAATCAGAGAACACAAAATAAACAGGGATCTCAACCAACACCATCGGTTAGCTATTTGGAATTCAAGGTTTACTACTTTTGAATTCAAGGTTAATAGCACTTAACTAGGTTCAGTGAAGATTTGAAACAACCTTTTTTTTTGAACCCATGATCTATTTGGAGATGTAGTCAGCCAAAGTCAAAATAATATTCATAGAACAATATGCAATTCACATTGATCAGTGTAGATGAGACTTACTAAATAGCATGCAAGTCCTTTCTTTTCTGAGTTTTCATGCAATTGAAGTTCAATTGCCAAAATCAATTGAGCGAAAAAATCAGTGGTTGCTGTTGATTTCCCAGGCTCCTGCTAACCTGAGATGATTTGGAGAGTTGCTGTTCTATCAAACTGATCACGAGTAAATGACTGGATGCTCAATTCCCTTTAGAATGTCTGTTAATATAGTGATTTGACCTCTGAATGTACTGAGGGTTGAGTAATGTATGTAAAACTGTCATTAAAATTGCATATCATGCACAAGTTACAACGAAGCTAACTATATCTTGCTGGCTAATTTTTTCCCCTGGAGTTCTGAAAGGAAAGAGACAGCAGTCAGTTATCAATAAGATGAGGTAGAACAAGGAAATTTTAATGTTGATTAGAGAAATATGTGAGCCTTTAATTCTACTGAGAATCAGCCTCTGCCACCCCACCCCCTGCTGAAGTACTGTATGATATTTTCTAAAATACTATAGAAAATAACCCTCTTAGAAACATAGGACCACTGAATGCCATTCTATTTTTGCACAGGAAATTAGGAGTGTAGAGAGTGCAATATAAATGTCTTCAGAATTTCACAAGAAACACTCAGTGGAAATTCTTTAAATTTATTTGGTGGTTAACCTCCCACCCTGAGGAACTGAAAATCTCAAGCACAAGAAGCAGTTACTGATTTACTTCTTGATCCACAGCCTTTGTTTCAGTGACAGCTCGTCTGACCCATTTCATTTCTCTAAATTGCTTTCTAATTTCCTAAGGACAGCTGCGTTGTTGTATTGTGTTTAGAGCATTATGTGTTTCAAATTGCTGAACACTCTCATTTTATTTTTTATTTCATCTTGGTTGGAAAGGCAGTTTTCCTATAGAGGGGCACAGTGTAGGTTTGGAGAGTCAAAGGACTCAACTTCCTGCTCTTCTGTTTACCAGTTGTATGAGTTCAGAGAATTAACCGTTCTGGGCCTGAGCTTCCAGAATCTATTTAAAAAAGGGATTGAGAGAGAGATCCAAGATGGCTGATTAACAACAGCTCAGGATTGAAGGTCCCAGTGAAAGCGCAGAGAGCGAGTGGACGCCGCACTTTCAGACGAATTTCTGTTGCCCACAGACTGGGAGATTCCTGGCGGAGGAGCCACACGGGTTGCCAGTGCGACTTTTTTGGCCGGCACGGCTGTTTTGCCGGCGCCCTGGCACGGCGCTGCTCGGCGCGGAGTATACGGGACGGGATGCCCTTTGAGTCCGGCTCGGCTGGTTCCACCCCTACAAGGAGAACAGAAATTGGAAGCGCTGAGGACTGAGAGATTCACAGTAAGCACAGCTGAACCGGGAAGGTCCAGCTCTGCAGGGAAGGGGCGTCCGCCAAAGGAAAACTAAGAAACAGAAAAAACTTCATCACTGGGCGGAGAGATCCAAGATGGCCGATTAACAGCAGCTCAGGATTTTAGCTCCCAGTGAAAGCACAGAGAGCGAGTGGACGCCACAATTTCAGATGAATTTCTGTGGCCCACAAACTGAGAGATTCCCGGCGGAGGAGCCACACGGGTCGCCAGCGCAACTCTTTTGGCCGGCGCAGCTGTTTTGCCTGCGCCCCGGCATGGCGCAGCGCTTCTCAGTGCGGAGTATACGCGACTGGGCGCCCTTTGAGTCCGGCTTGGCTGGTCCCACCCCCAAAAGGAGAACAGCAATTGGAAGCGCTGAGGACCGAGAGTTTCACAGTAAGCACAGCTGAACCTGGGAACGCCAAGCTCTGTGGGGAAGGGGCATCTGCCAAAGGAAAACTAAGAAACAGAAAAAACTTCATCACCAACAACCGGACGTTTACTCAGACCCAATCTGAAAGTCGGCAATTACAAAGACAACAGGTGGATAAATCCACAAAAATGGGAAGAAACCAGTGCAAAAAGGCTGAGAACACCCGAAATCAGAATGCCTCTCCTCCTACAGGGGATCGCAGCTCCTC
>CAUYLG010027460.1:0-31821 GCA_963573385.1 Cacajao melanocephalus | reverse complement strand
TAAAGAGTATCACCATAATGAAGAATCTATATCAACTAATGGGCAAAACAGCCAGCTAGCATTAAATGACAATATCAAACTCATATATATTAATATTAATCTTGAATTTAAATGGATTAAATGCCCCAATCAAAGACACAGACAGGCAAATTGAATAAAAAGTTAAAACCCATAGGTACGCTGTATCCAGATCTATCTCACATGCAAGGATACACAAAGACTCAAAACAAAGGGATGGAGGAAAATTCGCCAATCAAATGGAGAGAAAAAAAAAAAACAGGAGTTGTAATTTTCGTCTCTGACAAAACAGACTTTAATAGTAATAGAGACTAAAAGAAACAAAGAAGGACATTACATATTACATAATGGTAAAATGATCAATGCAACAAGAAGAGCTAATGATCATAAATATATATGCACTCAATACAGGAGCACCCAGATACATAAGACAAGTTCTTAATGACTTATAAAGAGACTTAGACTCCCGCACAATAACAGCGGGAGACTTTAACACCACATTGTTAACATTGGACAGATCAACGAGATAGAAATTAACAAGGACATTTATGACTTGAACTCAGACCTGGAACAAGTAAACTCAATAAATATTTATAGAATTCTCCACCCCAAATGCACAAAACATACATTTTTCTCAGTATCATATTACAACTATTCTAAAAGTGACTACATAATTGGAAGTAAATCGCTCTTCAGCAATTGCATAGCATTTCACAGATTTAAATGAAATATTGGTTGGCTGTTCGTTTGCTATTTTCTTCCCTTATTCCTTCCTGTCTCTGTTGTTAAGCACAATTATTGGTATAAAAGAGGTTTTTAATACCTATTTTTAGATTGCATTCCAGCCTGGGGAATAGAGCAAGATTCCTGTTCTCTCTCCCTCTTTCTCTACTTCTTTCTTTCTTTCATTAAAAAAAAAATAAATAACATTAAATACAGAAATGGTTTAGTGGATACACAATATAAATGATGCAAATTGTGACATCAAAAACATAAAGTTTGTAGAAAGAGAAGTAAATGGGTAGAGTTTTGTATGTGATTGAAGGTAACTTGCTATTAGCTTATATTAGATGGTGATAACTACAAGATATTTTTTGTTGCCTCATGTGACCACAAACAAAATACATATAGAATATACACAAAAGGAAAGGAGAAAGAAATTAATGCATATCACTACAAAAAAATAGTAAAAAAGAAAAGAAGACAGTAAAGGATGAAAGAGAAACAGAATAACTGCAAGACAGAAAAAAAAAATTACAATAGTAAATTTTTACCTACCAAAAAATAATTTAAACATAAATGGATTATAGTCCCCCCTGAAAAGACAGAGTCACTGAATGGATAAAAATATAAGATCAAACTATATGCTGCCAAGAAGAGACAAACTTTGGATTCAAGGACACACACAAGCTGGAAGTGAAGAGACAGAAAATGATATGCTATACAGATGAGATTATCCCCAAGACACATAGCCATCAGATTTTTCAAGGTTGAAATGAAAGAAAAAAAGTTAAGCACAGCCAGAGAGGAAAGCCAGGTCACCGACAAAAAGAAGCCCATCAGACTAACAGTGGACCTCTCAGTGAAAACCCTACAAACCAGAAGAGATTGGGGTCAATATTTGATATTCTTAAGGAAAGAATTTCCAACCTAGAATTTGTTATTTGGCCAAACTAAGCTTCATAAGGGAAGGAGAAACAAGATCCTTCTCTGACAAGCAAATGCTGAGGAGGTTCATTACCACTAGACACAGACCTGCCTTATAAGAGCTCCTGATGTAAGCACTAACCATGGTTACCAGCCATTACAAAAACACACTGAAGAACACAGACCAGTGACACTATAAAGCAACTGTATAAACAAGTCTGCAAAATAACCAGCTGGCATCATGATGACAGGATCAAATCCACACATAACAACAGTAACTTTAAATATAAATGAGCTAAATGCCCCAATTTAAAGACACAGAGTGGCAAATGGGTAAAGAAACAAGACCCATTGGAATGCTGTCTTCAGGAGACCCATCTCCCATGCAAAGACACACATAGTCTCAAAATAAAGGGATGGAGAAAAATTTACCAAGCTAATGGCAAACATGAAAAAAGCAGGGTTCGCTATCCTAGTTTCTGACAAAACAGACTTTAAACCAACAAAGGTTAAAAAAGACAAAGAAGGTCATTACATAATTGTAAAAGGTTCAATGCAACAAGAAGAGCTAACTGTCCTAAATATATATGCACACAATGTAGGAGCACCCAGATTTAGAAAGCATGTTGTTAGAGACCTTCAAAGAAACTTAGACTCCTGCACAATAATAGTGGGAGACTTTAACACCCCACTGAAAATATTAGACAGATCATTGAAACAGAAAATTAATAAAAATATTCAGGACCTGAACTCAGCTCTAGATCAAGTGGACCTGACAGATATCTACAGAACTCTCCACCCCAGAACAACAAAGCATACCTTCTTCTCATCATCACAAGGCACATACTCTAAAATTGATCATGTAGTCAGAACTAAAACATTTTTCAACAAATGCAAAAGAACTGAAATTATAACAAACAGTCTCTCAGACCACAGCACAAGCAAATTAGAATTCAATGTTAAGAAATTCACTCAGTGGTATTGCCTAGGTTTTCTTCTAAAGGACTTCATGACTAAAACACCAAAAGCATCAGCAACAAAAGCCAAAATAGACAAATGAGATATAATTAAACTTAAGAGTTTCTGCACAGCAAAAGAAACAATCATTAGAATGAACTGGCAACCAACAGAATGGGAAAACATTTTTGCAATCTACCCATCTGACAAAGGGCTAATATGCAGAATCTACAAAGAAATAAAGCAGATTTACAAGAAAAAAACAAACCCATTCAAAAGCGGGCAAAGCATATGAACAGACACTTTTCAAAAGAAGACAATTATGAGGCCAAGAAACATATGAAAAAATGTTCAACATCACTTGTCATTAGAGAAATGCAAATCAAAATCACATTGAGATACCATCTCTCACCGATTAGAATGGCGATCATTAAAAAATCTGGAGACAACAGATGCTGGAGAGGATGTGGAGAAACAGGAACACTTTTACACTGTTGATGGGAATGTAAATTAGTTCAACCATTGTGGAAGACAGTGTGGCAATTCCTCAAGGATCTAGAAATAGAAATTCCATTTGACCCAGCAATCCCATTACTGGGTATATACTCAAAGGATTATAAATTATCCTGCTGTAAAGACACATGCATATGTATGTTTATTGCAGCACTATTTACAGTAGCAAAGTCTGGTAACCAACTCAAATGCCCATCTATGATAGACTGGATAAAGAAAATGTGGCACATATACACCATGGAATACTATGCAGTCATAAAAAAGGATGAGTTCATGTCCTTTGCAGGGATATGGATGAAGCTGGAAACCATCATTCTTAGCAAACTGACACAGTAACAGAAAACCAAACACCACATGTTCTCACTCAAAAGTGGGAGTTGAACAATGAGAACATGTGGACACAGGGAAGGGAACATCACACACTGGGGCCTGTTGGGACAGGGGGGTGCTAGGGGAGGGATAGCATTAGGAGAAATACCTAATGTAGATGTCCGGTTGATAGGTACAGCATACCACCATGGCACGGGTATACCTATGTAACAAACCTGGATGTTCTGCACATGTATTCCCAGAGCTTAAAGTATAAAAAAAAAAGAAAGAAAGAAAACCAAACCAAGAAAACTGTATGTGGCCTAAGTGTTCAACTAAACCATAAATGTAAATTGTAATAAAGCCATTCAATTACATTAGGAGGAATCCCATTATTCTGCTTTTGTTTCTTTTTTACTTTCTATTTTCCAAATACTTATCAATTACTTAGTATAGAAGTGATTTGTGCTCACTCAGATCTCATGTTGGGATGCAATCCTCATTGTTGGAGGTGGAGACCGATGGCAAGTGATTGGATCACGCAGGCAGATCTTCATGAATGGCTTGGGCTATCCTGTTGGTGATAAGAGAGCTCTTGCTCTGAGTTCACAGAAGATCTGGTCATTTAAAAGTGTGTAGCTCCTTCCCACCAACTCTCACACTCTCTCTCTCACTCTCTCACTCTCTCTCTCTCTCTCTCTCTCTCTTGCTCCTGCTTTTGCTATGTCAAGTGCCTCCTTCCACTTTACCTTCCACCATGATTTTAAGTTTCCTGAGACCTCCACAGATGCCAATTCCAGAGCGATGCTTCCTGTGCAGCCTGTAGAAATATAAGCCAATTAATGTTTTTTCTTTATAAATTACTCAGTCTCAGGTACTTTTATAGCAATGCAAGAATAGCCTAACACAAGAAGTCTAAAAAATATAAATTAAATCAACAGACTTTACCATCAATCTGGAAATATTATTTTAATTGAAAATGCTGTTTATTCCTTTCATGTGTCTTCACCAAAATTTGATAGTGAAAAACAGTTTTTGTTTTTTCATTAAAAATATTCATAGAAAAGAGTCCATAGTTTCAGTTAGATAGGAGAAACAAGTTATAGTGGTCTGTTACACAACATGTTGATTGTATTTAATGATAATTGGTTTTAGATTTGTAAATAGCTAAGAGAAGGTTTCAAATGTTCTCACCACAAAGAAATGATAAATATCCATGTTGATGGATATGCTATTAAGCATTATTTGATCACTCCAAAATGTGTATATAAATCAAATCACCACACTGCATCCAACATATATATGCAGATATTTTTTGTCAATTAAAAATAAAACAAATTTAAAACTCAAAATGTTCACTGACAAGTTTTGTTTTTGTTTCTGTTTAAGAGAACAGTAAATGTCATAGCTTCGAGAGCCCTCTCTTCCTGAAACAGGTTCTAAAAGTAAAAGGTCTACAGTACTAAAAATAGTAGGTCAGTCAAACAGACAAGTGCACCTCTCAAATGTTTGTAAACCAAGTTATTTCCAAAGCACTTGTTTTTCTACAGAAAAATATCTTGAGATAAAAATGCGATTTCCGGGTAACTAACATGTAATTCTTACATCTTAATATAATAAGCTATTTAAGAAGCTTTCAGAAGTTAATATAATTTATTTATATTATGCTGTCTCAATTTTGCTGTCTCAAATTTCTCTATTTTAAGAGTTTCTTTGGAATAAATATATAGACTGAGTTTGGTAGCTCACACATATAATACAAACACTTCAGGAACCCAAGGCAGGAGGATCACTTGAGCTTAGGAGTCTGCGACCAATCCTGGGCAATATAATGAGGCCTTATATATACAAAAAATTATAAATTAGCTGAGCATGGTAGTGTATACCTGTAGTCCCAGCTACTCCAGAGGCTAATGTGGGAGGATCTCTTGATCCTGGGGGGTAGAGTTTGCAATGAGCCAAGACTGCACCACAGCTCTCCAGCTGGGTGACAGAGTGATTCTGTGCCCCACCCCATATAATTACATATATACTTTATCTCTCTCTCTCTTTTTTTTCTTTTCTTTTGGACGAAGTTTCACTCTGTTGCCCAAACTGGAGTACAGTGGCGTGATCTCGGCTCACTGCAACCTCCACCTCCCGGGTTCAAGTGAGTCTCCTGCCTCAGCCTCCCAAGTAGCTGAGACTACAGGCACCCACCACCATGCCTGGCTAGTGTTTTTGTAATTTTAGGAGAGACGGGGTTTCACTATGTTGGCCAGGCTGGTCGTTAAATCCTGACCTGGTGATCTGCCCACCTCGGCCTCCCACAGTGCTGGGATTACAGGCGCGAGTCACAGCACCTGGCCTATACTTCATCTCTAAACAACCTAAATTAAAACAGTTTAGAAGATAATACAAAAACTTTAATATCGTATGCATTACATGTGCAATGTAATGTAAGTACTTAAATTATATTGTGGAATACTAGAAAGAACACAGCCTTATAATCAAACAGATCATGGTTTGAAACCCACCTTTCCAACTATCTAGGTATGTAATATTAGACAGTTTTTAAATTTCTCTAAGCCTGAATTTGTATATATGAAAAATGAGAATAAAATTTAACTCACACACTGTGAAGTTTAAATGGATAAAAATGTAATCAATTATTTAGCATACTGCCTCATAACTGGCACTCAAAAGTTTATTATTATTATGGTGATAATATTGGAGGGTGTGTAAGTCTTCCTTTTCTGGTAAGTGTAGACAAAAATAAAAGATTGTGTTACATTTGTATGAAAACTTGTACCATAGTTGAAGTAAATTATAAAGTATACAGTTTAGTATAAAGAAGGTTGAGACACACTGCTTTTCAAATTATATCATCTAATACGTAGCAACTCTGAAGAGAATAGGTCATAACTTAGGTACCCAATAATGCAATGTCAGACAAATCAACCCCTACTCCTACCTTATGTGGGCATTTTTGTTTAGTTATTTTAACAATACTCTTTTTATAAATATAACTATTCACATGGTTAACATGCAAAGATTTTATTTTGTATTCTTGCTTAAAGAATAGACATTTGGAAGAAATTTGAACATTATCTGCAATCAATATATTAGCATGACATCTTACTTTTCTCTATTACTAACTTAATGATAATTCATTTAGGCATACAAAATGGATAGACAGTCTTTAACTTTAACCTGCATAGAAGAGAGAGGGGTCACAAATATAACATGACAAATAATTTCTGAAGAACCAACATTTTTCTTCTTTTTTGTTTTTCTTTGTTTTGTTTTGCTTTTGTTTTTTTATTTTTATTTTTTTTAATACTTTAAGTTCTGAGGTACATGTACAGATACTGCAGGATTGTTGCATAGATACATACATGCCATGGTGGTTTGCTGTCTCCATTCCCCCATCACGAACATCAGACATTTCTCGCAATGTTATCCCCCCTCAACCTCCCCTCCCCCTCTGTCCCACCCTTCCACAGACCCCAGTGTGTTGATGTTCCCCTCCCTGTGTCCATGTGTTCTCATTGTTTAACACCCACCTATGAGTGAGAACATGCTGTATTTGGTTTTCTGTTCTCATGTCAGTTTAATGAGAATGATGGTTTCCAGATTCATCCATGATCCTACAAAGGACATGAACTCATCCTTTTTTATGGCTGCATAGTATTCCATGGTGTATATGTGCTGCATTTTCTTTGTCCAGTCTATCATTGATGGCCATTTGGGATTGAAGAACCAACATTTTTCTATAGCATTGTATTATTAAAATGTACTATTGATAGCCTTCCTCAATTTATCTTGTGATTATTCCTCTTTTATATCAAATTTTATTTCAAACTAAGAAAGGGGGTTGAGCAAAGTGGCTCATAACTATAATCCCAGCATTTTGGGATGAAGAAACAGGTGGATCACCTGAGGCCAGGAGTTTGAGACCAGCCTGGGCAACATAGCAAGACCTTATGGTTACAAAATCATTTAAAAATGAGCTCGGCACAGTGGTGCACACTTGTAGTCTTAGCTACTTGGGAGGCTGAGATGGGAAGATTGCTTGAGTTCAGAATTTTAATGTTAACAGTTAGCAGTAATTATGCCACTGCACTCCAAACTGGGCAACAGAGAAAAACAATGTATACACAACAACAAACAAGACCCAAGAAAGACAACAGTGAAAGCAAATAGTATTTAGAATATAAGCCTAATTGAAGATTTACTTTGATTAGGTGACAGCACTTATGTTTCCAGCATTCTCTTGAAAAAACTTTAAAGAATATATTCTTTTGTCTTTATTTAATGATTTTGAAACCTTAGTATTGTATGCCACAAATATGTCTTTATTACATTCTCCATCTAATCTTTGCTTAGCACAAAAATGAGAATATATGTTTGTCTTTATATATTTAGATCCACACATAGTTCTAGGGCTTGATTTAGATATAAAATGAAAATGCTTGGTAATAGATTTTCATCTAATATGGGTAAAACCATGATATGTGTATCTGTACACACATCGATATTAACTTCAATTTTCATAATACAACTTTAAGATTATATCAAGAAACCATGAAAAAGGAGGGTGCGAATGAGTCTGTATATATTTATATCTATATAAACATGCATATATGCCTATGTATATAAATATTTATGTAATAGCCTTCTGTGATGACACAAGGAAAAAAAATCATACACTCTTGGCAGATTCACAAACATACTGAAAACAAATGTAGCTATTCACATTTGAAACACTTTAATATGTTCTTTTTCAGCTCTAAAAGATTTTGTGGTTTTATTAAGTGAAACACTTGATAGACATCACTAATTCAATATATTTTGGAAAATGTAGAAAATATACTTTAATTATGAGAATGTATCCAAAATGGATCTTGTACCACTATGTAGCAACACTTATCTTCATTACTTAAAAATGATTACACCAGTTTTTGTAAATTAGTATTCAGCAGTTCATAATTGTTCATTTTTTGTTAGTAACTTAAAATTGTTATTTTGAATAGAAATACATTAATACATAATATGATGATAATCTTGGGTAGATTTATGTATGTAATTTTTATAAGCAAAATCAAGATATTTTTAAAGATAAGCTTAACCATGATAAAAGATGCTTTACCTTTAAAAATAGGTCATGTTGAAGAAATTGTATCTTTATTGTAGAATGTTGGTCTTAATGTTTAATACAGATTACTCACAAATGTACTGAATCTTATGAAAAAAATGAAAATCAGTAACATTATAACAAAATATTCTCTGCAGTTTTCATAAAACCAGGAAGTGTGTTGTATTTAAAATGTTGCCACATTAAAACTGACAACTGAAATGAGTAACTGAGGCATGTCTCAATTCTATTTATTGAGCTGGCTTTAGGGTGCTTCTGGAGAAAAACAACATGTTGCAGACACATCTGTGACTGTTTTCCTGAAGAGGATTTTGATGGGTTTCACATTTATGCATTTCCTTAAAGGGCTGGGGGAATGCAAGTAGAAGAAGGGCAGGTAAGCAGTTGGGCAAGTAGATACATTCTTGTGAGATGATAGTTAGTGCCCAGTAAATCTCCATTTTACATAAGATTAGGTGAATGTCTGAAGAGAATAAAGGAGTAAAGGAAGAAGAGTCAATTACGGAGATGTCTCTGGGTAGGTGGAGGAATGAATCTTGATTTTGTTCTGCATCTTAGAAGGTAAGCTTGTAATGACATTATCACTGTGAAATCCAACAGACTTTAGTTGTAAGAGCTAGACTTAGATTGTAGACCAAAAGTTACGATTGGCATGTCATTGTTTACGGGAGGCCAACAAAGAATTTACTTATGAATGATCTGTGATTGCAGTCCTTCCTAAATGCCTGAGGGCTTTCACCTTCCATTAGGGCTTTCACCTTCCATCTGGGCTTTCACCTTCCAACTGTTCTGGCTGATGCATAATGTGAGTAACACCTATTATCTTGAAGAGGGTGTTACAATAACTATCCCTTTTATATAAGACGTATGCTAAGTTTTAAGATTTTTAAATTTTATTTACAAAACAATGAATAAGCAAATATTTTTATGTCATATTAAACATCGGTTGGAGGACTGCCTGCCTCTCTTTACCTTGCCCACTATTTTTAATAAAATTCTAAAGCTTTAGCAACTGCTGCAGAAGTCTTTGACCAGTGTCAAGGCATCTTACTTTGTAAGTCTTCACATTTAAGGGACTGTCATTTAGGTATAGATTACGTGAATGTCTCAACGTTTTGAATGGATTAACCTTTTTTCAGACAATTTGGCCCAGTGTGGTATAAATAAAAAAAGCCTGAGGTTTCCTGTAGTGAAACAATTGATTCAAATTAAACAAACAAAAATGATCACTGACTTCTCTTGACCCAGATATTGGTTATATCAAAATCCCATATGATTCATTTTCTAGCCTTTGCCATATTTCATTAAATCTAGTACTTACCGTTACTTTTGCTTCTGAATGACTGTGTTAAGGAAAAAGAACTTCTCTTCCCAGGACCACAGGGGTGTGGTTTCAAAGGCAAGAGTTTCCCAGCGTCTTGTCTCCATCCACACCCCCATCCGGGAAAGTAAAGTTCTTTGTTTAGGTTTCCCAGGTGTGCTAGGTAAAGGAATCCAGGTGGGCTTCTTTGTCCAAAAAGGTTGGAGAAAGCTCTAGGAGGAGGGGGCTCTGTTGTGGACCAAGCAGCCAATCCAGTATAAGTCAAAGATCAATCACTCCAGAGGAAGTTTGAAAGAACTCCTCTCATTGGACAAGAACATGAATGAGGCGGGAATAACTCCAGGGTTAAAACTTTGCTACTCCTTACCTATATGGATTCCTTCTTTGGATCCCCTCCCACAGCAGCATGGGAGCTGTCTCTCCTCTCTCTTTCTCTTTCCCTGCATTTCGCTCTCTGCAAAACTCTTTGGGTCCACGATTTTCGAACAGTAAGCTCACCACGCCTCCGGGTCTCGTTTCCCTATTCTTAGGGGTAACAGAGGCCAAGGACCTGGATCGGGAAACTGGGAGCATCTTCAGGAGAACCCTGCTCTCTCCCCCAGCTACACTTCCACATTGGCTTCACATATAATCAGTACACCCCAGTGAAGCTGATAAAATGGTAATGCTAAACATGCTCTGCACTTTGCTGCTGCCAGGCACCTGGCTCTTAATTGCCCCTTTTTACTCAGTGAAGATCTTCAAAAGAGTCCTCGCTACAGCCAGATACTAATTACTTTCACGCTTTTTGCTTCTTTGTCAAGTCACTGTCAGCTGTAATGTCAAATAGACCCTCAGACTAACTCATTCTGAGCAAGCCCTTCCTATTGACATGGTTCCTGACCCCAATTTTTCTTTTCCTGTTTTTGTAACTGACTGATGGATTCTTCCTGACGGCTGCACAAACATAATCAATTCATGGCATTGCAGGAAAGAGTTTAATTGATGTGAGATTGGCCACACCCACATGGGAGATGAAATTATTATTCAAGTCAATCTCATTGAAGGCTTGTATGTTAAGGGTTTTTCAAAAGCAGTTTGGGGAAGGAGTGGGGATGGCTAGGTAATGGGTGCTTGCTGCTGATTGGTTGGGTTGGAGATGAAATCACAGAAAATTGAAACTGCCCATTTATGCTGAGACACTTATGGGTGGGGCCACAGGAAAGGTTGGTGGGTCCAGGTGAAGCCATTTGTGTCAGACATGCAGAAAACCTGGAAAGGTATCCCAGAAGGCCAATGTTGGGTTCTACGATACTGAGGTTATATCCAGGAGTAATTGGGGATGCTGCATATCTTGTGATCTCCAGAATAATGATGGGCAATGTTTTATGTCTACACCTTAGCAGAATTCAGGCTTCTGTCCTCCTTTTAGCCTAGTGGTCTCTCATAGCTTTACAAAGGTGGTTGAATTTTGGGAAAGGGATATTATCTTTTTAGCTACCTTAAGCCCATCAATAACTAAGGAAGCTTGAATACTAAAGGCAAGAGGGTGTTGGCTAGATCAGATCTCCCCCCACTCCCAGAATTTTCTCAGTGATATAATTTAGGCAAAGAGAGAATTATTTGCACTTGACCACATCAAGTTTGGTAAATGGTGTATAATTTCCTTGGTGTTTAAACTCTACTTTTGACTACAGTTTTTTCTAACAACTAAAATAACCTAGCTAGAAAAAAAAAAAAAACACCATTTACAACACTTAAGAGTTTTATTCCTCCTTCTCTCCATTTTTCAAATGCCTTTCTCACTATTTTCTACTCATCTAGACCACACCTGTTCATCAAGACTAAACTCACTTTTACTCTTTCTGTATCCTTAAAAGGCTACACTGTATTTTTTTCTCTTGCCTTCACTGATCATGTTAGCCCTAAATGGTCATCCTGATGATGATGATGACAAAAGAAAACTTTCC
Organism: Cacajao melanocephalus; assembly: GCA_963573385.1. NCBI lineage: Eukaryota > Metazoa > Chordata > Mammalia > Primates > Pitheciidae > Cacajao > Cacajao melanocephalus. Next base: position 19,970 of record CAUYLG010027460.1, on the reverse strand, counting down.
CTTTTCCCTCTGAAAGTTCGCTGATATATCAACTAACAAAGAACAGATTAGTTGGAGAAAAGTCACACAAATTATCATGCAAACTAGGGAGAACCACAGAGTGATTACCCTAATCAGTAAGTTTGTTGTATTTAAAATGTTTTCAATGCAATTCAGAAGTTTATATACAATCTGAGGTTACAGAAATAATGGAGGTTTAGATTATGGGAAAACAGGTTATTGGAGGGAGAGAAAAGGAGGCCTGGCTAGCAAACATAGATGAATCTAAAATGTTTAACTCATAGAAGTAGAGGGTAGAATGGTGGTTATCTAAGGCTGTAGCAGGGGTTATGAGGAGGCAGACAGAAAAAGGAGAGATGTTGGTAAAAGGGTATAATGATTCAGTTAGAAAAAAGCAGTAGGTTTTGGTGATCTAATACACATCATAGTGATTATAGTTAATAATAATGTATACTTCAAAACGACTTAAAAGGGGCATTTAAACATTCTCATGACAAACACTATTTGAGGTGATACATATGTTGATAAGCCTGATGAGATTGTTGCACAATGTATGCAAAAATAAAAACATTATATTGTGTACCATAAATATATTCAATTATTATTTGTCAATTAAAAATAAAACTAAAAACTAATCCCCTTTGAGGTTGGCACTATTTTACAGATGGAAGGAGTTGAACATTAGGAAAGATAACTAAAGACCCTTAATTAAAAGTGTTTACACTGAAATTAAGTATCAGAGTCCAGAGCCTAACTCTTAGTGACTGTACCACACAAATTCCTCTCGAATTCCATTATTTTCACAAAACAATTAAACAATATTGAATGGTAGTTTTTTGACATTTCTTGATTTGTCATTTGTTTTCTTAAAAACATACAGTTTCTGTTGGCAAGTAAATATAAGGGAAAAAATTATTCCTGGTCTCACCACACTGAATTTTTCACATAACTAGTGTTCATTTTCTAGGGCTGCCATAGCACAATATCACAGACTTGGTGACTTAAACAACAAAAATTGATTTTCTCACATTTCTGGGGTCAGAAGTCTAAAATCAAATAAATTTTAGAGTTTTAGATGAAAGTGACTTACATTTTTATGATCTCACTATTTGATATTATTATATAAGAAAAATAATTGACAGTATTGTTATCAGTGGCAAATCTGTACAGCTCTGCAACAATTCAATTCTTGCCTTCTCAAAGAAAACAATTTAGCCAAGGGGCAGAAGTAAGTTTAAGGCAGAGGGAGAGATTGAGGCAAATTTTGGAGCAGGTATGAAAGTTTATTAAAATGTTTTAGAGCATGAATGAAGTGAAGCAAAGTACAATTGGAAGAGAGCCAAATGGGTGACTTGAGAGATCCAAGCGCCCTGTCTTACTTTTGACTTGGGGTTTTGTACATTGGCATGGTTCTGGGGTGTGTATTTCCTCTCCCCTGATTCTTTCCATGGAGCAGGCTGTTGACACACATGGTGTCCTGCCAGCATGTGAGAGGACTGCATGCACAAGGTGTTTATTGAATGTGTGCACATGCTCGCTTGAGGTGTTTTTTCCCTGCTAGTTGAGTGTTCCTAGAGAAAGGTCATATGCCAGTTAAACTTTGCCATTTTGCCTCTTAATGCACATGCCTGGCCTTGCTCAGCGAACTGCTGACATCTTATCAGGAAGCTACTGATCACCAGCATCAGGTATTTTATATCTTTTGGGAGACTGCCTTTCCTTGATGCTGCTGTGATCAATTATTATTTTAGAAAGACAGTTTAACAACTGCCTGACCATCACCTGGTCATTGCCTGACATTCCTTGGGGGTTCTCCTGCCCTGCTCATGTCTGCCCAGCTACCTGCTATAACATTTCACCCTTCAAGATTCTAAGACCCAATTATTTGGAAATATGGACAAAAGTCAGACTTCTGTAACTGCTTCATACTGACGGATGAGTGGTAATGGTTGTTCTGTGTGTCTTGGGCTATTGCTAGCTGTCAGGGCAGCATGCCTATATGGGTTGGTGAAAGCAATATCCATCCAGATTCAAGGGAGACAGCGGCAGGGGTTTGCCTCTGTTATCTACCACTGATGGCCAGTTTAAAGATTCCCCATGGAAGGGTGACTCTTGAATATTGAGAAGACAATATCCCTCATTGAGAATCATCTGGAGCATGGTGGTCTGAAGGTAAAAATAGATACAACAGGTTATTGGATTTAGAAGACATGAACCAAAAAGTAACAAAATAGATATTAAAAAGTGGGTCTATAAAGAACCCAGGAGCACCATTTTCTTCCTATTTTAATCAACCCTGAAAGGCTTGTTCCCATAAACTGGAGGCTTGATTAAGGAGATGTCTGATACTGTCTTGTACTTTTCCTAACTGATTTATCCAAAAGCAACATTTTTCATCACAGACTAAACAAATTTCTCCCTGTGTTGCCATTACTATGTGTAGTCCTCAGTGATTGTGGAGGACTATGGCTGCTAAAGAGTCAATTTGTTCTTGCACAGTTGTTGAGGTTTTAGCCAAGACACCAATGTTGTTGGCTATTTTCTTTGAGGGTTGGCTATAGGTCAGTGAGGCTTTTGTGATTCCAGTAATTCTAGTCCCCATACCAACTATAATGCTGAGTCTCATGAGAAGGAGAATTAATTGGATAGCCCTCCTCACCCTGGGCAAGATGTGATGCCTGTAGATTGGTACTGGAAGAGAAAAATTGCCAGGGGCTATGAAGTTGTCTGGGACTACATAGCCTATGATACAAGTTCTAGTCCAGTTAGTGGGGAAGTATTGTTAAGCTGATTGTCCACAAATATAGAAGATTTGTTGGGTCTTAATATATCAAAATGAAACAAAAGTCTGACTTTTTTTTTAGCATAGCTAAAGGTCATGGCTAACTCTATATGTCCTCAGGCCTTACCTAAAATGTAATGCCTTTAAATTACGCAAGTTATACAGTTATTAAGAGTCATGGTAGTAGTTTATGACCTTAAAGCATTTAGAAGACCTAATAATTTTTAGAATTGTACAATTTCTTTCATAAATTCCGTTCACAAATTTTTATAACATTTCTTACCAAAAATTTCTCTTCCTTTATAACCTTTGAATTAGGCAAGGGTCTTTTTCCTTCTGTTAGGAAGTTATGATTTGTACTACATGTTATTGTGTGAGTCCTTTGAATCGGGACCAGGTAAAGAGGTTATCAATATACTCTAGAAGTTATCCCTCCTCAGTAGATTGCTCAGATTTATTGGTAGGGCTTTTGTGAATAAGTATGGGCTATTTATAAATTCCTGAGTTTGGGCTGTCCAAGTTACAGTTATTGGTTAAGGATTTAGGTAGCTTTTCTGGGAAAAAATAGGGCTGTTAGATGAAAAGATAAATTCAGAGATGGGGAAAATATTAAGCAGACACCCATCTTGGAAAATATATATTTGCCTCAAAGGTATGTGGGTTATTTAGGCATTACCAGGGACTGGTGGGAGAATGGTAATTGGTCCCTTAAGTAATGTAAAGGGGTGTGCTTTTTTTTCTTTTGGAGAGAAGCTCTGCCATTTACCCGCATTACCTGACAAGATTTGCAAAAGAGTTGCTCAGAAAATGAGAATAGCACACAGTAGGCAACTCTTGAACCCCAGAGGAAAATGTATAATTTTATTCCTTGCTTCCAGAGTTGCCCTTGGCTTTGTTTTGTTGGTGATGATGTCTGATTTGGAAGCCAGCCAGAGGAAAGAGCCCCTTCAGCTCAAGGCCATCAACGGTGGGGATTCTTCTCCAGGGGCCCTTTAGCAGTCAGGGCAGTCCCATTTCCAGCAGCCGAGCTTGTGGAAGAGGGAGCAAGCCATGGGGCACTTTTTCTCATTTATCCTATTGGGGCAATTTGGCTTCCAGTTGCCTGGATTCCAGGACAAATAATGCCAGTTACCTTGGAGGGTATTCTGAGGGCAACATGAAGGGGCCTGGAGGGCTTGTAAAGTTGCCAGTAGTTGAGCTTCTGTCTTGTCCCTGCATTTCTCCTTCTCTTTAGCCCTGTACTCCTTGTGCTCATCTCAGTTATAAAGGACTGAGGAGGCTAATTTGAGGATTTTCTGCCTAAGGGCACTGGGCTCTAAAGCTGACTTTTGTAATTTTCTCCTGGTTCTTGAGAATGCATTAGAGGGGCATGTCCTGTGGTATGGAGACCCAATTACCCATCTCTGAAGAGCAGAGGTGATACAGGAAAAATAAGGCATCCTCTTCTACTTCCTTATTATTCTTTCCTGAACAGGGCATCCCTCATTCATCTTTGGGGCTCTGGAATGAACTGGTCTCACCATGTACCCTTAATCTTGATATCATCTCACCTTATGAAGGAAAAGTTACCCATTTGAGAATAGAGGAGATGCCTGAATGAATTAAACGCCTCTATTTATCCTTGGGGTTCCAGAAGGAACCAATCTTACTGAGGTACTCTTAACTGTTGTCTTCATCTCTGTTCCAATGGTAATCCATTAGAACCAACCTTCTTATTGAAGAAGAGATGAACCAACCTCCATCTCTGTTCCTGTGGGTACTTTAGTCTCCTGTGCCTGTAACCTTGGGCTGGTCTATATCCTTGTCTCCATGACCTTATAGTGACTCTAGTTTGTAGCATTCTAGCCTCAAGAATGATTATCTATTTCATCAGATTTCCATTTTCCATTTTTTTAAGGATACAAAAAGCCTTTTTTTTCAGCCAACTGCTGCAAGTGGACTTGACTTCTCTCCCTTTAACTATATCCTTGAAGGTCCTGATGCATATTTACAAGGGTATGGAGGTGATTAGGGGAGTGGAGGAAAAAATTGTGTTTGGGGTTCCTCATCCTACTGAGGTAACATGCAGAACAGATGCTTAAATACATAGAAAATCCATTTGCTATAGAAGGAAGTGGTAGGAAGTGTATGTTACCAGCAAAGAATCCATACAGGTCTGCAGCAACTTGATTCTTTATGTTTTGGAGGAAATAATTTGGCCAAGTGACAAACGTAGACATAAGGCAGAGGGAGAGACTGAGGAAAGTTGTAGGGCAGACCTGAGTTTATTTAAAAGTTTTAGAACAAGAACAAAAGGAAGTAAAATACCCTTGGAAGAAGGCCAAGTGAGTGAGTTACTTGAGAGATCCAAGCGTCCTGTCCAACTCTTGGCGTGGGGTTTTATACATTAGCATGTTTCCAGAGTTTGTATTTCTTCTCCCTAGATTCTTTCCTTAAAGCAGGTTGCCCACATGCATGGTGGCCTGCCAGCATGAGGGGCCACATGTGTAGGGTGTTTACTGAAGTTGTGCACATGCTCACTTGAGATGGTTTTCCCTTACCAGTTGACTGCTCCTAGAGGAAGGTCATATGCCAGTTAAACTTTACCATTTTGCTTCTCAATGTGCATGCTTGAGCCTGCTAAACCAACTCCCGAGATCTTATCAAGAATCTGCTAATAACCAGCTTCTGGTGTTTCCTATCTAATGGAAGACTGGCTTTCCCTGGCACCAGCTGTGATCATTTATTACTTTAGAGATAGTTTAACAACTGACCGACCATCACCTGATGGTCACCAGACATTGCTTGGGGGAGGGATCCTCTCCTGGCCTTCTCATGTCTGCCTGGCTACCTACTCTAACAATATCCTAAATATTAATAACATATGTTTTTCATAGCTGTGCATATGCTTTGGATTTTATGGTAAAATTGAAGGCTTTTTCTTTATGTTATCCTTATAGAGCCATGTGCTGCATAACAACATTTTGGTCAACTATAAACTGAGTATACCATGGTAGTCCCACGAAACCTGAAAAATTCCTGTTGTTTAGTGACATCTTAATAATCTTGAGTCTGTTTAGATCTAGGCTAATGTATGTTTTCATGTCTTAGTTTTTAACAAAAAAAAATCTAAAAAGTACAATAAATACAATTAAATACTGTTAAAAATAGAAAAATGTTTATAAAATATGGACATAAAGACAAAATGTTTTTGTACAGCTGTGTAATATGTTTGTGTTTTGAGTCAAAATTAAAAAGATAATTACAGAAAAAATTAAAATAAAGATAAAAATTTTCTCTTCAATTATTATTAAAGAAAGATAAATTTCACTGGTTATAAAGTCCACAGTAGTGTACAGTAATGTTGTAGGCTTCCACATTTACACACCACTTACCCAGAGCAACTTTTATTCCTGAAAACTCCATTCATGGTAAGTGTCCAATATAGGTATACCATTTTTTATATTTTATACTGTATTTTCCTTTACTTTTTTATGTTTAGGTATGTTTAGACAGACAAATCCTGTTGTGTTACAGTTGTCTACAGTATTCATTACAGTAACATGTTGTACAGGTTTGTAGCTGAGGGGCAATAGGCTGTACTGTATAGCCTAGGTGTGTAGTAGGTTATATCATGTAGGTTTGTATAAATACATTATATGATGTTTCACATGAAAATTGCCTATTGATGCATTTTTCGGAAGGTTTACCTGTTGTTAAGCAACTTGTGTCTGTATATGTCATGTATCTTTGTATGTTTGTCTGTATATATATACGTGTGTGTATATAAAAACAAAAGCAAGTTTTAGAGGTCTAATAACTTGAATCTTGTCTCTCGTTACCTCATTTGGCATAGTATGTACCTTGCTTCTAGATTTCTGAGCAAATACCCTTTTAGTATCATAAGAATATGTAAGGTGCCCTGAAACTTAAAATTCTTCCATACATGTGAAGAAAATGTCACACTTTATTATTAAAATTGTCTTTTAAATCATAAGGAATGGGCGTATTTTAGAATTGGGAGTTAGTAGTCAAGATAGTTTCTGTAAGATGAGGTTCAAGAGGCTGGAGGAGCAGGAAATTATGGGGCAGAAGGGGAACTCCAAGAGACAAACAAACAGTAGCACCAATAATAATTTCATTGAGACTACCTCTGCATACAAAACAATGAAGGACAATACATGAATCTTAGCATTTGTGTCCTGCATGAATTTTAACTGAATTTTTGTTAAAGATATGACATATTAGTTATTTCAAGAAAATAAGTATGTGAGAACTTGGTAAGCAAGCTTAACATCAAAATTCTTAAATAATGCGGAAGAGTTAAATTATGGGTCTGAAACCCACTGTAAAATGGAAGATCTTGTAGAAGTACACCACAATTTTAGCTAGCATGTTTTTACCTACAGGAATGTTGATGAATGCTGGATAAAATTCTGCTGCAGTTGTAAGTATTTTTACTGGTGCCATGTAATATGATTAGGAGAAAAGAGGGATTTAATAAGTAAGCAGAATTTGTCCTAATCTATATAATAGTTTTTAACCATCAAACAACAAATATTTATTTATTTTTATTTTAAAAAATTTACACATTATAATTGTATGTGGTTACGAAGTACAATTTGATGTTTAAATACATATATATGTTGCATAATGATCAAATCATGATATTTATCATATGCATCACCTTATTTATTTCTTTGTGCTGAGAGCATTCAAAAGCTTCTCTTCCAGCTATCTTCTAATATAAAATACCTTACAGTTAACCACAGTCACTCTACTGTGCAATAAAATATCAGAATTCATTTCTCCAATCTAATTGTTACATTGTACCTTTTGACCACCCTCTCCCCACCCTCCCTTTCCCCACCTTTCCCAGTCTTTAGTAACTACTGTTCTACTCCCTGTTTCTATTGTATCAACTCTTTTGTTTCTTAATTCCACATATTAGTGAGATCATGTGGTATTTGTCTTTTAGTGTTTGACATTTTGTTTAACATAATGTCCTCTAGGTCCATCCTTATTTCATAAGTGGCAGGATTTTAATACTTTGTATGGCTGAATGTTATTTAATTGTGAATATATACTATATATTCTTTATTCATTCATTCACTGTTGGACACTTGAATTTATTCCATATCTTGTCTGCTTTAACTAGTGTAGCAATACTTAGGGAAGTGCAGGTATTTTTTTTTTTTTTTACATACTGATTTTATTTTCTTAGCATATATACCCAGTAGTGGGATTGGTAGATCCTATAGTATCTATCAATTACATAGGTATTCATATGATATTTCTATTTGTGTTTTTTTGAGGAATCTACATGCTATTTTCCATAGTAGCTGTACTAATTTTCAGTCCTACCAACAGTGTGTTCACTTTTCTCAACAAACTCACCAACATTTTTCTTTTTTTTTCTTTTTTTAGTAACAGTTATTCCAACTGGAGTGAGGTTGTATCTCAATTTGTTTTTGATTAGTGTTTTATTGATAATTAGTGATATTAAGCATTTTTATACAACAGTTGGCCATTTATATATCTATTTTTGTGACGTACCTATTAAAGTATTTTGACCATTTTTTAATCAGGTTATTTGTTTTTTTGTTGAGTTGTTTAAATTCTTTGTATATTCTAGATATTACCCCCTTGTCAGTTGTATTGCTTGGAAATATTTTCTCACCATTTGAACATTATCTTTTCATTTTGTTGTTTCCTTTATTATAAAAAAGCTTTTCGGTTTGATGTAACTCAATTTGTTTATTTTTGTTTTTGTTGCCTGTGCTTTTGAGGTCTTATTTAAACACTCCTTGCCCATCCCAATGTCACAAAGCCTTTCTCCTGTGTTCTCTTCTAGTATTTTAATGCTTTTGGGTTTTATACGTATGTTTTTAATCTATATTGAGTTGATTTTTGTGTATGGTGAGAGGCAGGATTCTAATCTCATTTTCTTTTTCCCAGTGTGTGTTGTTGCAACTTTATTGAAAATCACTTGACTATAGATGTGGGAATTTCTTTATGGGCTCCGTGTTCTATTCCATTGTTCCTTGTGTCTATTTTAGTACCAATACCATGCTATAGTCTTATAGTACACTTTGAAGTTAGGTACCATGATGGCTCCAACTTTGTTTTTTTGCTCAGGATTCCTTTGGCTATTTAAGGTCTTTTGTGGTTCCATATGAGTTTTAGGATTTATTTTTTCTATTTCTTTGAGGAATGTCGTTGGTATTTTCATTGGTATTGCATTAAATCTGTAGATTGCATTGGGTAGTATGGCCATTTGAGAAAATTAATTCTTTCAATCTATTAACATTGTATATTTTTCCATTTGTTTGTGTCTCTGTTTTTTTTTTATTACTGTTTTATAGTTTTTATTGGTTAAGGCTATTTCCAGGTATCTTATTTTTATAGGTATTTTAAATGAAATTGCTTTCTTGATTTCTGTCTCAGATAACTTGCTATTAGCATGTAGATATGCTACTGATTTTTGTGTGTTGAATTTGTATACCACGACTTTACTATATTTATTTATTACTTTTAATGTATTTTTGGTAGATATGGAAGATAATGCCATCTGCAAATAGATACAATTTGGCTCCTCCTTTCCAATTTGAATGCCTTTCATTTTTTCTCTTTTGCCTAATTTGTCTGGCTAGGTCTTCCAGTGCTATGTGAAGCAAAGTGCTAAAAGTGGCCATCTATGTCTTCTTCCTAATCTTAGATAAAAAGCTTTCAGTTTTTCCCAATTCACTAATTTGTTTATTATCTTTGGGTTTGTAATATATGGCCTTTATTATGTTGAGGCACACAGAGTCTATGTCTAATTTGTTTAGAGTTTTTTTAATCATGAAGACTTGTTAAATCTTATCAAATGCTTTTTCTGTGTCTATTAAGATGATCATATAGTTTTTGTTTGTTTTCTTAATGTGATGTATCAAATTAATTAATTTCCATATGGTAAACTCTCCTTGCATCCCTGGGATTAATCCCATTTTTTCATAGTAGATAATGTTTTGAATGTGCTGTTGAATTTGGTTTGCTTGTATATTGTTGAGAATTTTTCCATCTATGTTCAAGAAACTTGTAGATTTTGTTCTTGTATTCTTGTCTGGTTTTGGAATCAGGGTAATGCTGGTAGGTGAAATGAATTTTGAAGTGAAGTGGTTTTTTTTTTTCTCTTTTTCTATGTTTCGGAGTAATTTGAGGATATTGGTGTTAGCTGTTACTTAAATGTTTGGTAGAATTCAGCAGTGAACAAGTCAAGCCTAAAATCAGTAGAAGAAAAAAACAATAAAGCTAATAGTAGAAATAAACAAAATACAGACTAAGAACATTCAAAATATCAATGAAATGAAGAGTTGGTCATTTGAAAAAATAAAATCATTAGCTAGACTAAAGAAAAGAGAAAATATGGAAATAAAATCAGAGATGAAAGGGAGACATTACATCTAGTACCACAGAAATACAAAAAAAAAAGTATAAAAGAGTATTATAAACAAGTATAGGCCAACAAATTTGAGAACATAAAAAATGTATAAATTCCTCGGCACATGCAACCTATCAAGATTAAATTATGAATAAATAGAAACTCTAGACAGACAAATAATGAGTGAGAAAATTAAAGCAGTAAAAAAGTCTTTCATCAATAAAAGGCCCGGGTCTTGATTAATTTAACAAATGTCTTTTGAAAGTCAATTGTTTATCAGCATTATTAATACTAAAAATGTAGAAACTATTTTCTTCATTTTGAAGAGGCTACATTTGGACAGAAATATAAAGAAATAAATACAAGCTAATATATATACAGCAAAAAATTAAAAGTTTAGATAACAGATGCTTCTGAAAGTAAGAAATAACACTATTGGCTTAGTTGGCAAATAATGGCAATATTTTGAAGCCATATCTGAGGACTTACATGAAACAGTTCTTAAATTCTCATGGATATTATAGATTCTAGAGATCAATAAACTGTTTATGCAATTTGTGGATTATTCCTCTTCATTTCTTGAGAATTGTAGTTTCTAGCCTACCATATATATTTCCTGATCTTTAACATCTCTTTTATTCTTGGCAATCTCAACATCTGTATAGATAAAACAGAATAGCCTGGTTTCTCAGTTACTTTACCTCGAGTAATAACATGTTTCACCCTAGCTCAGCTCTCAAATCTTGTGGTCACACTCCATCATTTTGTTATTATCAATAATGACATATATTACATAGCATTGATTTCATGCAGTCACTATCTGGTCACTTCTTCTTACTGTTTCAGTTCATTCCTTCAAAATTATCTTAGCCTTATTGGGTCTGCCAACCCACTAACCTTCACACATACCTAATGTCCTCATTTCCCTACTTACCCAGTTTACACTCCATGTAGCATAATCAGAATCACACACCTGCATATGCCCTTAATTTCTCTTCTTCCTTTGTGCTTTTCTGGAAAAACAAAAAACTTGATTAAGTTTAGCTTGCCATATATTTTGTACCTGTATCTAATAAAAACTATATTGATAGTCTAATTTTAAATATGACCACAAAAGCCAACCGGACCTTAATGCTACATAGTCCTAATGTAGTTTCCTAGTCAGTTTACCCTTTGATTCTCATAAAACAGCTCTTCACCTTCATCGCTTATCCTAAACTTCCAAAACTTTCTCCTGGTTCTTATTTTTATAATCTTTAAATGTAGAAGTCACCAGAGGTGGCCTCAAACATTTTTCCAAATAACATACATTCTTTGGGGTGATATCATTTAGTCTCATGGCCTTAAATGCCATTGTTAGCAATGGCCCAACTTATATGTCAGTTGTTCCCCTTAATACCAGATTCACATATCTGACATTCTCCTCAATATATCTCTCTAAAATTATAATAGGTATCACCAATTTGATATATCCTAACACACATATGATTACTAAGCCTGTCCTTCCCTATCTCAATAACCATCTTTACCATTTAGGCCAAGAACCAAGGCAGTTGCTGATGTCAAACCTAGCAATCATCTTTGATTTCTTTCTTTACCATTCTTTACCTAATCCATCATCAAATCTATTTGGTTCTACTTTTAAAATTTATTCAGAATTTGACAACTCCTAACTAGTTTTATCAATACCACCCCTTCTATCATCTTGATTACTACAATACACTTGTGATTCTTCTTCCCATTTCCACACTTGCCTCATAAGGGCCAGGAGATTTTAAAGACGTAAATCACATCATGCTACTTCTGCTCAAAATGCCAATTTCCAATGTCACCACATGACCTGGTGTCTCACCAGCTCTCTGACCTCACCATTCTCTTCCTTTCACTAGTTATGCTTTAGCCACAGTGGACTGCTGCAGTTCCTTCAACCATGCACTGCAGTTTTCCTTCTGAAGGACTTTTTCCTAGGAATTATCTTTACTAGGATTTTATTAGTCCATTTTACATTTCTATAAAGGAATACTTGATCCTGGGTAAAGAAAAGAGGTTTATTTGGCTCATGGTTCTTCAGGCTGTATAAGCAGGACACTAGCATCTGCAAGACTTCTAGTGAGGCTTTTGGCAGCTTTTACTCATGGCAGAAGCTGAAGGGGGTACATGCATGTCACATGGGAAGAGAGGAAGAAAGAGAGAGGGTAGAGTGCCACCCTTTGTGCAACTTCTAGTTGAGTTGTAGTGCTGAACTGGGCTCAGAGCTAGTTGACTTGGGAGGCATGAGACTTACTAAGACACCAACTTTGGCAGATAAGGGAGTGCTTGTGCCACCTCTCCCACAAACCTAGGCCACACAGCTCAGAACTCTAAAAGGTTTTCCTGTCTTCCACTTAAAGATGAGCAAAGAAAACTTGGACTTGCATCTTTGATAGAAGCTCAGCCACTGTAGTATAGGGTACCAGTCAGAGTCATAAAGGCAAACTTATTAGGCACTAGCTTCTGGATGACATTTGTAGACACTCTGTGCCAGAAGGGCACCTGCTGCCTTAAAGGAAAGAACCTAGTCCTGGTAAAATCTATCACCTTCTGACTAAACAGCCCTTGGTCCCTAAATAACCAGAAGCATTATGTAGGTAATATACCATGGGCCTTGACTGAGACATTGATACTTGGCTGGCTTCAGGCAAGACTCAACACATACCTCAGGTGGCTATGGGAGAGACTCCTTTCAGCTTAAGAAAAATGGAGGGAAATTAAAGAGCCCTTTGTATTGGACCATATGTACCCACTCAGCTACAGGAGGGTGGATCCCCAAGTGGGCTACTGGGGTCCTAGATTCCAGGCCTTGGCTCTTGGATAGCATTTCTGGACCTGCCATGGGCCAGAAAGGAGCCCATTGCCTTGAAGGGTGAGTCCCAGTATAAGCAGAATATATCAAAAGCTGACTGAAAAGCATATGGGCACTACATGAACATTGGTAGTAACTTGGTAGTACTCACTCTGGGCCTATGGTGGTAATGGTCATGGGTGAAGCTTACCTGACTGTGGAAAGGGGAGGGAAGAGGTGGAAATACTGCATCTTGTGGTTTCAGTGCCAGCTTAGCCACAGTACAATTGACCATCAGGTAGACATGTCGGGATTTTGACTACAGTCCTTGGCTCGTAAACAGCATTTCTGGACTTGCTGAGACCTGGGAGAACTCACCACTCTGAAGAGAAGGACATAAGCCCGGCTAGTTTAACCACCTGCTGATTAAACCCTGTAGAGCTCCAGGGCTTTGAGTGAACATAGGCATCAGCCAGGTAGTTGTTGCAGTGAAACTTGGGTGAGACCCAGTGCTCTGCTGGCTTTAGGTCTGACCCAGTGGAGTCCCAGTAATCATTGCCAAAGGGCTGCTTGTGTTACACCTACACTAATTTCAGGTGGCTCAGAACAAAGAGGCTCCATTTTCTCGGCAGCAGTTAAGGGAAAAGAACAAGAGTTCCTGCCAGGTAATATAGAGAAATCTTCTGCATCTTATCAAACACAGTGAAGGTACTACCTCTATGAGCCTGCAAGAACCACAACATTACTCAGTTTACGGTGCCCCCTAATGCAGATGCAGCTTAGACCACAACACCCAAGTCTCTTTGAATACCTGGAAAACCTCCCGAAGAAGGATGATTACAAGCAAAACCAGATTGTGAAGACTGCAATAAAATACCTAAATTATCAATGCTCAGATACCAACAAATATCCGTAAGCATCAAGACTATCTAGAAAAGCATGACGGCACCAAACAAACAAAATAAGTTTCCAGAGACCAATGCTAGAGACACAGAGATACGTGAACTTTCAGCGCTGGAGAAACAAAGATATATGAACTTTTAGACAGAGAATTCAAAATAGCTGTGTTGAGGAAACACATAGAAATATAACAGATAAGCGATTAAGAAATCCTTAAGATAAATTTACAAAGAGACTGAAATAATTTATAGAATCAAGTGGAAATTATGGAGTTGAAAAATGTAATCGTCATAGTGAAGAATGCTTCAAAGTGTTATCACAGAATTGATCAAGCAGAAGAAGAAAGTAGTAAGCTCAAAGGCAAATTACTTCAAAATTCACAGAGAAGAGAGAAGAAAAAAAATATTTTTAAAAAGCACACCTGTGAGATCTAGAAAATAGCCTCAAAATGGCACATTTAAGAGTTATTGGCCTTAAAGAAGAGGGGGAGAGAGAGATGGGGTAGAAAAGCTATTCAAAGATATAATAACAAAGAACTTCTAAAACCTAGAAGAAGATATCAAAATTCAAGTACAAATAGTTTATATAACACCAATAAAATTTAATCCAAAGACTACCTCAACATATTTAATAATCAAACTATCAAAGGTGAAGGATAAAGAAAGGATCTTAAAAGCAGAAATAGAAAAGAAACAAATAATATATAATGGAACTCCAATATGTCTGGCAGCACACTATTCAGTGGAAAATTTACAGGCACAGAAAAAGTGGCATGACATATTTAAAGTACTAAAGGAAAAAATGTTTACATTAGAATATTATATCCAGTGAAAATGTCTTTCCAACATGAAGAAATAGTTTCTCAGACAAACAAAAGCTGAGGGATTTCATTAACAGTAGATGTATCCCATAAGAAATGCTAAAGGGGGTTTTTTAATCAGCTGGAAAAGATATTAGTGAACAATAAGGCATTATCTGAGGTTACAAAACTCACTGTGAATAGTAAGTATAGAGAAAAACACAGAATATTATAACACTGTAATTGTGGTGTGAAAACTACTCTTATCTTAAATGGAAAGACTAAACAAATAATGAGTCAAAATAATAATTACAACTTTTAAGACATAGACAATACTATAATATACAAATCTAAACAAAAAAGTTAATAAGTGGAGAGAGAGAAAATTAAGGTACAGACTTTTTATTAGTTTACTTTTTGCTTATTTGTTAATGGAACAAAGTGTTAAGTCCTTATCTACTTAGTAGACAATAATATTTATTTATTTATTTATTTAAATTTTAATTGTATTTTGTGTTTTGGGGTACATGTGAAGAACATGCAAGATTGTTGCATAGATACACACGTGACAGTGTGATTCGCTGCTTTCCTCCCCTTCACCTATATCTGGCTTTTCTTCCCATGCTATCTCTCCCCACCTCCCCACCTCCCACTGTCCCTCCCCTATTTCCCCCCCAACGACTTCCTGCTTTAGCTAACTTTTCAATTAATGAAACAACTATTCAACCTGACCATAGGGATCAGAGGCTTTAGTTTGTGCCTTGAGGGAGCGCAGCACAGGAATCCCAAGCATGGACTCTGGCAGCTGTCTGTGTTCAAGTCCTGTTTCTGTTTCTAACTACCTGCACTTGGCTTTCCTTATCTGTGAAATGAGGATAAGATCAATTTCCATCTCATATGTAGATAAAATGAGTTAACTTTTGCAATGCACTATAAAAAGTGCCTGGCATTTAGTAAGTACTCAATAAATACAATTTATTGGTAATTTTTAGGTAAAGGTGGGAAATGGGAAACATTAACCATTTTTAGGTGAAATTGGAAAATTAGAAACATTAAGACACAGAATTGACCTGGAAGGAAACCTAAACGATGCCCTTGATGTCATGCAATTCATAAAATAAGGAGCCACTTCTGTCACTTTTCTGAGAAAAGACAATAGAAAAGATAATTCTAGCTATTGTAATTGATAAAAATACTGACAGTATAAATAACAACAGTGTTTTCATGGTACATTAATCACTCTTGAATGTTTGTATGACTTTTCTCTCCGATCCATTGGAATAAACGTAATAATTAGAATCAGGCTCCCAGTTCTAATTCTAGCTTTGCCACAAATTATGTAAGTGACCTCTGGCCAGACGCATTTCCTTTCTAGACTGATGGATCCTTCTTTGGGTAGTCAGAGGTAATAGTATCTGTCTGTCTACTTCATGGCGTATAGGGTAATAAGGGTACAGAAAGATAGGTAGGAGAGAGTGGATTAGGGAGAGGCTGTGGACCCCCTGAAAGAATGTGGTCACTACATGACAGCTGTAAGAAAGTATTCTATCTGGGGACTTTTTGGGTGGCTGGAATTTAAGGTGTATTCATTTTTTATAGGTCATGTACCTGTTCGTGACTTAGCTCTGTGTTCTCCAATTCCCTTTTATTGTTTAAATGGGAATGATTGGGACCTAAATGACAGGATACAGAGCAGAAAGTAAAATAGATGGAGGTGGTTAGTGTGGGATCTGGACTCATTCTACATCTCTCTGAGGACAAGTCTGCTCAGAGAATATCTTTTGGGCTATATTGGGCTGGAATTGCTTCAGATTTAAAGATGCCGAGAAGCTTGGCTGTCCATTGTTCAAATAAGGTATATGCAACTGATGTCAACACAATGTGTTGAGGAAATGTCACATCTGTCAGCAATTGGCTACCTCTCCATAGGAGAAACACTGCTGGAAGCCTGGAGACCAGATGTTGCTTTCAATCAAATAGAGGTCAAGCAGCTTTAGACCAAGAATGTCTGCACCCCTCCATCACTGGCCCTAAGAGAAACATGCAAACCATTTCAATGGAATCATAGTTTTTTTAGTTCGTGTTCTCATTTTTCCTGGTGTATGACATTGAAGCCACTAGTCTAGAGCAAACAAAACAGTGGCCCCTGGTCCAGATACTCAAAAGAAGACATTGCAGAAAGTGAGATTCTCATTCACAATGTCACAAGCCTCAGTTCCAGCCCTGGCTTTGCCATTGCAGTTGTTGAGGGAGCCTGGAAATATCACTTGCTCTCTGTGGACTTCAGTTTTTTAAGCTGAGGAATGAGAGCATTATCCTAGAAGGTTTGTGTTATCCTTTCTGGGTTTAACGTTCTGTAATTATGCAGATATGAAGGAAGCTTGGCCTTGGCTAAGCGTTGGACCAGCCACCTGGAAAATCAGTAAGGACAGTGAAGTTTCCAAGGCAAAGGCTCTTTTGGTATTTTCTACTAGCCCACAAGGGAAAAACAGGCTAGAACAGCTGGTTGGAAACATGTCCTGAGCCAGAGTAAGAAATGACTGATTGTGAACTTAATTTTAAGGGACTCTCCAATTAAACCTCTTAAATTCAGTTAAAAAAAAATCTCATCCCTTAACTAACCCTGTGTACTGGGAGTTGGAGGGGGATCTAGGGATTAATGTGCATTCCAGGTGGGTTTGCTTCTTGCACATTTGCAAAGGTCTTCTGTTGGAGTGACAGTAAAACAGAAGAGGAAAAACAACCTGGTTTCTTTCCAAGTCAATTTCATGCCAATAACTATGCATATATTGAGCATTCATTAAATGAAAAGCTCTCTGTTAGGTGCTGCTCTGGATGAAATGGACATTGTGAAAGGGTAATTGTTCACCCAACTCCTGATTGAGTACATCTCCTGACTTTTCTCTCCCCTGTAGCTCACTTCTCATTGCTGAAGTTGGGGGACAGATTAACTAGGAAACTTGGGAAGAACAACTAGCTTGATTCTGTCCTTCTTCCAGGGAGCCCACCTCCCTGTACAGGATATTTGCTTTGGGTTGCTTTGTTCCATGGCACCTTCTGCTACTAAGTTGTTGGCAGAAGGAGTGGAACTGCAGTTTTCAGGTAAACGACTTTATAATCTTCCAGTATTTTTGGTATTGGCCAGAGGTATTGAAAAATTAAAAGAGTGAAATTTGGAAAGCGAATTATGTTTGTGGCAAGATAGGCCAAGATGCACAGTATTTGATCATGGAATTAGTAGGAGGGAAGGGTCTTCTGACTTAGGCGATTTGTGAAGCTTTGACAAAATTGCATTTTTATGGTTATGTAGTTGACATTTAACTACTGTGACCTGGGTGAGAGTCTTTAAGACAGCCACACAATATTTTGTCTTTGGTGAATGACAGAAGTTTATAGAGTTTTTGTTCATAGGCAAGAGGCTATTTTTATGGAGAGAACAACACGTGTGGGAAACTTCAACTGGTCCATATAGGTGCCAGAGAGCTCACACCTTGGTTTCTTGCAGAGGTCTGCTGGATAGACAAGAAGCTGAGATAAGATTATTGAGAAAGAGCTTTTTCATTGGCCTTTTAGGTACTGGTGGGTAGAACAATACTAGCTGCACTTAAAAGTCAAGGCAACTGGGTTTTACAAAGCACTGGTGAAGTGATAGATTACTAATGTTAGGCCTGGATGTTAACCCAGGTAATGCTAGATTGGCTGTTCTGAATCCCGTTCTACATTCAGGAGCAGGGAGGGAGCTGTGGAGAGACTAAGCCTGAATTAATATAAATAGCCCACAGGTTCAAGAATGGAAAATATTCAAGGAACTCCTGGGTGAGTTTCAAGGAGATTCAGTTTTTATAGGTGGGCATACATCCTAAAATCCATGCCAAAGAAGGTACGGAATTCAAGTCAGCAGAAGCCAGTGTCTTGAGGAACGCATTGGGCAAAGGGTCTAGACTAAGCCCCTGAGAGCCTGGGGGCATGAGTATAGCATTAAAACTTCAGTTCAGGGATACATTCAGTGAGTGGGGACGGTTTCAGCTGAAACAAATGTGGGAATTAGGTAAAAAATCTTGTCTGGTAGGCAGGTTTCTTGGGGCTAAGCAGAGAGGCATGGAAGTGGTCCGTATGACAAAGACTGAACATTCCTGGTCAACAGAGGGTGGATGTTGTGATTAGATAGAGCCCAGACTCAGGGCAGTGTCAGGAGGCAAGAGTATATGGGTGAAATTAACAAATGTGGGATACAGGGAACACAGTTCAAAATATTAACCCTTGCTGGTAGCTGTCTGCTCACTGAGCTTCATAAATCGTGGATTTTAGGCAACCAACATAGCCATACTTTGGCTAAAACCAAAATGCTCACACCTTGCCCTTTCTCACTCAGATACCACTGAGTCACTGTTGTGGTTTTGGCAATTCTATGTTCTCAGGTCATAGTTTTGTCTCAGGCAGCTCCTTTAGGGGTTAGGAATTGGCTTTTCCAAGTTTGGTGGTTGATTTTCTTGGAAGGCCTCTTAACTCGTTGGATGCTTTAAAACATGAAGCTCATCTAAGCTTAGCATTAGATTGATGTAACTTTAAAGGCTTTGAATGAACCACATTTAAGTCTGAAGGAGACAGCCCAAGCTGTTGCTGTTAAAGGGAACTAATGGGACCACACTGGTGAAGTCAGAGAATAAGTGGAAGAGGATTGATATGCTTTGGCTCTGTGTCCCCACCCAAATCTCATCTGAAATTATAATCCCCACATGTCAAGGGAGGAACGTGTAATCCCCACGTGTCGAGAGAGGGAGGTGATTGGATCATGGAGGCTGTTGTCTCCATGGGGAGATCTGATGATTTTATAAGTGTTTGGAAGTTTCTCCTTCGCTCATCTCTTTCCTGCCACCATGTGAAGAAGGTCTTTGCTTCCCCTTTGCCTTCTGTCACTATTATAAGTTTTCTAAGGCCTCCCCAGCCAGGCAGAACTGTGAGTCAATTAAACCTCCTTTGTTTATGAGTTGCCCAGTCTTGGGCAGTTCTTTATCACAGTGTGAAAACAGACTAATGCAAGGATGAATTCTAGGATTTAATTTTATTCGACTTAACAAGGTAAAAGAATTAAATTTCCAGATTTTTTAATGATTGCCATTCTAACTGGCATGAGATGGTATCTCAATGTAGTTTTGATTTGCATTTCTCTAATGACCAGTGATGATGAGCATTTTTTCATATGTTTGTTGGCCTCATGTATGTCTTCTTTTGTAAAGTCTCTGTTCATATCCTTTGCCCACTTTTG
>CAUYLG010027459.1:0-35104 GCA_963573385.1 Cacajao melanocephalus | reverse complement strand
GAGTTTTTTCCTGTTTTTTGAAGGATTCTTGTCCTTTTGATCTTGGTGTTGATGATGGTTTTGAGTCTTTTCCATTCTGATTTGACTTTTGTGCATTTTTGGCTGGAGTATTGCGTATAGATTTCTTCACTGGCACTTTTTCTTCAGTCTCCTCATCATCAAAATCATCGTCATCATCATCTTCATCATCATCATCATCTTCATCATCATCTTCTTCATCAGCAGCAAGTTTTACTTTTTTCTGTGGAACCTTGCTACCACCTCCAGGGGCAGACCGCTTTCCAGACGTACTTAAGAGTTTCACATCCTCCTCCTCCTCATCTTCTGACTCTGCATCTTCCTCCACAGCTACTAAGTGCTGTCCACTGATATGCACTGGCCCTGAACCACACTTCAATCGTAAGACCACTGGTGGTGTTATTTCAAAGCCCCCAAGGGAAACAGTTGGCTGTACAGACATTTTCAAAGTTGCCAGTGTTACTTTAATTGGACTGCCTTCATAATTCATTGCCTCTGCTTCAACAATATGCAATTCATCCTTTGCACCAGCTCCTAAACTGACCGTTCTTAAAGATAACTGGTGCTCATTTTCATCATTATCCACCTTAAAGTGATAATCTTTGTCGGCCTTTAGTTCACAACCGAAAAGATAGTTCTGGGGCCTCAGGGGGCTCATGTCCACGTCCATCGAATCTTCCATCGGGTGGCGGCACGCACTTAGGTGGAGGAGAAGGCGGACGGAGATAAACGACCACTGCTCAAAAGAACAGCCTCTCAGGACGGACTCACACCAGGGATGGTCTCGATCTCTTGACCTAGTGATCCACCCACCTCGGCCTCCCAAATTGCTGGGATTATAGGCGTGAGCCACCGCGCCCAGCCCCCCCCTTTTTTTTTTTGAGACAGAGTCTTACTCTGTCGCCCAGGGTGGAGTGCGATGATGAGATCGTGGCTTACTGCAAATTCCACCTCCCAGGTTCAAGCTTTTCTCCTACCTCAGCCTCAGGAGTAGCTGGGACTACAGGCAAGTACCATCACACCTGTCTAATTTTTGTATTTTTTGTAGAGATGGGGTTTTGCCGTGTTGGCTAGGCTGGTCTCGAACTCCTGACCTCAAGTGATCCGCCTGCCTCGGTCTCCCAAAGTGCTGAGATTACAGGTGTGAGCCTTCGTGTCCAGCCTATATATTTATTCTTATGCCAGTACCAGATTGTCTTTATCATTTTAGCTATGTATAAGTTTTGAAATCACTGAGTCCTCCAACTATTTTTTTCAAGATTACTTTGACTATTCTGCTTCCCTTGTGTTTCTATATGAATTTTAGGATCAGCTTGGTAATTTGTGCAAAAAAAAAAAAAAAAAAAAAAACAACAGCTGAAATTTTGATAAGAATTGCACTGAAAATGTAGATCAGTTGGGGAGTATTGCCATCTTACTCCCCAGAATGCCATCTGTTCATTCCAATATAGGAACATGGGATGTCTTCCCATTTATTTAAGTCTTATTAAATTTCTTTCAACAGGCCAGGAGCAAAGGCTCATGCCTGTAATCCCAGCACTTTGGGAGGTGGAAGCAAGTGGAGATCATTTGCATTCAGGAGTTTAAGACCAGCCTGGGCAATATGGTGAGACAAAAATGAAATAAATTAGCCAGGTGTGGTGGCATACACCTGTAGTCCCAGATACTTGTGAAGCTGAGGTTGGAGGATCTCATGAGTCTAGGAGGTAGAGGCTGCAGTGAGCCGTGATTGCCAGGGCAACAGAGTGAGACCTTGTCTAAAAAAACCAACCAACCAGGCCAGGTGTGGTGGCTCACGCCTGTAATCCCAGCACTTTGGGAGGCCGAGGTGGGTGGATCACCTAAGGTCAGGAGTTTGAGACCAGCCTGGTCAACATGGAGAAATCCCATCTCCAAAAAAATAAATAAATAAAAGTGAAAAATAAACACAAAAAACCCCAACCAACCAACCAAACAACAACAACAAAAAAAACAGACACAAAGTCTTTAGACATTTTTATAGTTTTCAGTGTCTAAATCTTGTTATTTATTTGTTTATTTATTTATTTTTGAGACAGAGCCTTGCGCTGTCACCTAGCCTGGAGTGCAGTGGGGCAATCTTGGCTCACTGCAGCCTCAACTTCCCAGGCTCAAGCCATCCTTCCGCTGAAATCTCCCAAGTAGCTGAGAGTACAGGAGTTCATACCCAGCTAATTTAAAAACTTTTTATGTAGCGTGAGGCTTGGTGGCTCATGCCTGTAATCCCAGCACTTTGGGAGGCCAAGGCAGGTGGATCACTACATCAGGAGTTCAAGACCAGCCAGGCCAAGATAGTGAAACCCTATCTCTACTAAAAATACAAAAATTAGCCGGGTGTGGTGGCAGGCACCTGTAATCCCAGCTACTTGGGAGGCTGAGGCAGAGAATTGCTTGAACCTAGGAGGCAGAGGTTGCAGTGAGCCGAGATCGCGCCATGGCACTCCAGCCTGAGTGACAGAGCGACACTCCGTCCCCCCACCCCAAAAAAAACCATTTTTCTGTAACTACGAGTTTTCATTTATCACCCAGGCTGATTTTGAATTCCTGGCCTCAAGTGATCCACCTGCCTCAGCCTCCCCAAGTGCTGGGATTACAGGCATGAGTCACCATGCCTGTCCAAGTCTTGTATAATACTTCTTTTGTTAAATTTACTCCTATTATTCTTCTTAATGCTATTGTAAATAACAATTATTTTCTCAATTTCATTTTCAGATTGTTCATTGCCAGTATATAAAAATTCAACTGAGGGCTGGGCGAAGTGGCTCACACCTGTAATCCCAGCACTTTGGGAGGCCGAGGTGGGTGGATCATGAGATCAGTAGTTCAAGACCAGCCTGGCCAACATGATGAAATCCCATCTCTACTAAAAAATACAAAAATAGTCGGGCATCGTGGCGAGCGCCTGTAATTCCAGCTACTTGGGAGGCTGAGACAGGCCTGAGAATCACTTGAACCAGGGAGGCGGAGGTTGCAGTGAGCAGAGATCGGGCCAGTGCACTCCAAAAACAAAACTCTGTCTCAAAACAAACAAACAAACAAACAAAAAACCTGATTTTTGTGTATTGATCTGCTATCCTGCAACCTCACCAAATTCATTTATTGGTTCTAATAGTATTTTGTGGACTTCTTAGGATTTTCTATATTCAAGATCATGTCATCTGCAAACAGATAGTTGTACTCCAACCTGGGTGCCATGATCCCCAACTCTTATTCTGTCTTTCAGCTCTTCTCACATGCAGCCTTTAGGCTGTTCTTCCTGCTATTCTGCTTTCAATGTGAAGTAAGAATCTGGAGATCTATATTCTAAGCCAAATTTGGTGCTGACCCATTCCTGTTTTTTCGGATACAAAATTCTTTGAAGAAATGACAAATTAAAGTAAGATAATATATATGAAAATTGTAAGGTGTTTTTTTTTTTTTACATTGGTTTCATACCAGGCCCTGTTGCAACAGAGCCATCATAATGTTCAACTCCAGAAGTCGCCAATCATATGGAAAACAATGGGAATAATGCCCCCTGGAGGTGTGCACCAAGGTTGTCTTGATACCAAAGGCTTACCTTTTTTCTTTTCTTTTCTTTTCTTTTTTTGAGACAGCGTCTTGTTCTGTTGCCCAGGCTGGAGTTCAGTGGCATGATGTCGGATCACTACAACCTCTGCCTCCCAGGTTCAAGTGATTTTCCTGTCTCAGCCTTCCGAGTAGCTTGGATTACAGGCACCTGCCACCACATCCAGCTAATTTTTGCATTTTTAGTAGAGATGGGGTTTCACCATGTTGGCGAGGCTGATGTCAACCTCCTGACCTCAGGTGATCTGTCCACCTCGGCCTCCCAAAGTGCTGGAATTACAGGCGTGAGCCACTGTGCCCAGCTCCCAAAAGCTTATCTTTAATCTTCACAATAATGTATTGAGGTTGATGTTACTAATCCTATTTTAGGAATGAGAAAATTGGAGTTCAAAGTAGTTAAGTGATTTACTTAAGGTCATATAATTGATAAATCTCAGAGTCTAGACTTTCTGATTCCATTATATCCAACTGTCTTTTGAGATATCTTTTAAATTTTAAATAAATTTTACCTTGAAAATGTAACGTGCATAATAAAGAATTTATCAGTACACAAGGATATCCAGCAGGAAGTAGTTCTCCTTCGTACTGCCATGCCCTCTTTGCTCCATGCTCAGAGGCAGTCATTATTGGAGGTGTTTCCTTCCAATGTTTTTTTTTTTTTTTTTGAGACAGAATCTTGCTCTGTCACCAGGCTGGAGTGCAGTGGCATGATCTCGACTCACTGAAGCCTCTGCCTCTGTTCGGTCACCGTGCCCATCTGATTCCTTCCAATGTATTCTATACATATCTAAATACATATATGTACAGTTATACAAATTCTTATTTTAGGCCAGGTGCGGTGACTCACGCCTGTAATTCCAGCACTTTGGGAGGCCAAGGTGGGTGGATCACCTGAGGTCAGGAGTTTGAGACCAGCCTGGCCAACATGGTGAAACCTTGTCTTTAAAATAAAAAAAAAAAAATTCTTATTTTAAACATAGACACACAAATTTATTTATTTATTTATTTACTTTTCTTTTCTATGAAGTCTTGTTCTTGTCCCCCAGGCTGGAGTGCAATGGCATAATCTTGGCTCACTGCAGCCTTCATCTCCCGGGTTCAAGGGATTCTCCTGCCTCAGCCTCCCAAAGTGCTGGGATTACAGATGTGAGCCACCACACCTCGCTCCTCTTTCTTCTTTTAAAAACAATCTTAACAATGAATCTTGAAGATTATTCCACAGCAGCACATCCAGATAGGTTTATCTTTTTGTTTTTTTTTTTTTGAGACGGAGTTTTGTTCTTGTTTCCCAGGCTGGAGTGCAAGGGCATGATCTCGGCTCACTACCACCTCTGCCTCCTGAGCAATTCTTCTGCCTCAGCCTCCTGAGTAGCTGGGAT
The DNA here is from genome assembly GCA_963573385.1 of Cacajao melanocephalus. Lineage (NCBI taxonomy): Eukaryota > Metazoa > Chordata > Mammalia > Primates > Pitheciidae > Cacajao > Cacajao melanocephalus. The sequence goes on along the minus strand of CAUYLG010027459.1, from coordinate 30,122 downwards.
TACAGGCGCCCACCACCACGCCTAGCTAATTTTTGTATTTGTAGTAGAAACGGTGTACTGTGCTTGGCCTCTTTTTTTTTTTTTTTTCTTTTTTAGAGTCTTACTCTGTTACCCAACCTGGAGTGAAGTGACGTGATCACAGCTCACTGCAGTGTTAACCTCCCCGGCTCAAGCGATCCTCCCACTTCAGCCTCTTGGGTAGCTGGGAGTACAGGTGCAAACCACCCTGCCTCAGCGAATTTTTTGTATTTTTTTTGTAGAGAAGAACTTTTGCCACATTGCCCAGCCTGGTCTCAAACTCTTGAGTGCAAGCAGTCCACCTACTTGGCCTCCAAAGTGATGAGATTTCAGCTGTAAGCCCGACCTTTTTTTTTTTTTTTTTTTTTTAGGCTAGTCAAGTGAGGGCATGGGAGTGGAAAAGGAATAAAGGTATCTGTAACTGATCAATTAGTTGTAAACACTACTCATACCAGCCTACTTCATTCTTTTAAACAGCTATATACTATTCCATTTTAGCAAATGGCTGTCATACTGAAAGATGTTTAGATTGTCTTTTTTGTTTGTTTGTTTTGAAACAGAGTTTCTCAAGCCGGGCACGGTGGCTCACAGCTACATACTATTCCATTTTAGCAAATGGCTGTCGTACTGAAGGATGTTTAGATTGTCTTTTTTGTTTGTTTGTTTTGAAACAGAGTTTCTCAAGCCGGTCACGGTGGCTCACGCCTGTAATCCTAGCACTTTGGGAGGCTGAGGCGGGCGGATCACTTGAGGTCAGGAGTTCGAGACCAGCCTGACCAATATGGTGAAAACCCGTCTTTGAAAAAAAAAAAAGAAACAGTTTCTCTCTTGTCTCCCAGGTTGGAGTGTAGTGGCGCAATCTTGGCTCACTGCAACCTCTCCCTTCCGGGTTCAAGTGATTCTCTCGCCTCAGCCTCCCAAGTAGCTGGGATTACAGGTGCCTGCCACCATACCCAGCTAATTTTTTTTTTCTATTTTTAGTAGAAACAGGGTTTCACCATGTTGGCCAGGCTTGTCTCAAATTCCTGACCTCGTGATCCACCTGCCTTAGCCTCCCAAAGTGGTGGAATTACAGGCGCCGAGCCTAAATTGTCTTTTGCTGCAGCAAATCTGCAGCAAACTTCCTTGTATGAATTTCTCTGGACATGCCAAATTGCCTTGGGAAATACTTTGAAAAGTAAAAAGAACCATAAGGGCAAGGGCTTTTATGATCGATTAGGATGATTGTTGTTGTTTTCCTGCAACTTTGCCTTCTCTGCAGCCTTAAACCCCAAGTTCTGACTATGAATGCTCTCTCTAGTGGTCAGGAAAGCTCTCCATCACTTGCTCTAGCTGTCAGAAAAGAGTGTCTCCTGAAACTCTCTGGCTTGGGGTAGACAACATCGTTCAGGTAGGTTTGCAGGCTTTTGGCTCAGGCTGTTAAGCCCTGATTATGGCCCGTTTTGGGAAGGGGTGCTGAGCTACTGATGCTGGTGTACAGCAGATTAACTGCAGGTGTAGCCAGAGGTGACACTTCTGGGGATGACTTTGGCTTTCAGAGTAGACTGGATAAGCTGTTTTGCTAGATCAAGCTCTGACCTGTTCTGACCGCAAGAGGACAGTAGTGAGCTGCCTAGCGTTTCTGCCAGGCTCAGAGGAGGCCCTTCCTGCACAAGGGAGTGTCTGTCTGGACTAGCTTCCCAGAGGATGGGGCAGCCAGGTAAATTCTCCTCTTTCTGAAGAAGGAAGGTATGTAAGGGGAAATGTGGTCAAGTGTGATTTGAGGATGATATAGGAGAAAGTAAAATCAAGGTGGACTCCCCATGAAAATTGCTTCATTTTTTTCCTCATAAATATAATGTATGCACATTATAAAATGTTCAAATAATACATAAAAGTACCAAGAAGAGGCTCGGCACGGGGGCTCATGCCTGTAATCTCAACACTCTGGGAGGCCGAGGCGGATGGATCACGAGGTCAAGAGATCGAAACCATCCTGGCCAACATAGTGAAATCCCGTCTCTACTAAAAATAAAAAAATTAGCCGGCCATGGTGGCATGTGCCTGTAGTTACAGCTACTCAGGAGGCTAGGCAAGAGAATCGCTTGAACCTGGGAGGCGAGTTAGCAGTAAGCCGACATTGGGCCGTTGCACTCCAGCCTGGACAACAAGAGCAAAACTCCATCTCAAAAAAATAAAAGCACCAAGAAGAAGAGAAAGATCTGAAATCTCATGGCCTGAAATAACCACTGTTCACATTTTTGGCAATCTTTTTGTTTTTGGGGGGTTTTTGGGCAATATTTTTGAAACCTACCTTTTGTACTTGAAAAATGTTGTGGGTATCTATCTTTGTAAATACCTTTAATGAGGCCTCAGGACTTCTACTTGCATAAATGCTTCTTAAGATTTTCTGCCCAGTAACCCCAGAGGCAGAGAAGATGAATGCTATGCCAGACAGGTAGTGTGTGAGACTGTGTGTGGGGTCTGGAATGTAAGACAGCGAGAGAAACTTCTTTGAAATGTTGAGCTTTCACATTAAACATTCAGACAAATTCTGCAATATACCCTGTAACATTTTGAATTCTGCTCAATGGTTATTATCATTTAAGAATATTTTGTCTTGGTCGGGCATGGTGGCTCACACCTGTAATCCCAGCACTTTGGGAGGCCAAAGTGGGCAGATCACAAGGTCAGGAGTTTGAGACCAGCCTGACCGTATGGTGAAACCCCATCTCTACTAAAAATACAAAAATTAGCTGGGTGTGGTAATGCACGCCTGTAATCCCAGCTACTTAGGAGGCTGAGCCAGGAGAATCGCTTGAACCCGGGAGGTGGAGGTTGCAGTGAGCTGAGATTGTGCCACTGCACTCCAGCCTGGGTGACAGCGCGAGACTCCGTCTCAAAAAAAAAAAAATTGTCCTTTCTCCTCCACATCTTTATAACTGTCTATTTTATATAGGTACCATCTTTTAATAAGCAAAACAGAGTGTTGGACATTTAAGTCGCTTCCAGTTTTTCTCTAATGTAAACACTATTGCAATGAGCATTCTTATGCGTATGTATTTTCTCTTGTTTGATTATATCATTAGAATAGAATTCCAGAATGGGCTCCTTTAAAAATAAAGCTATTTCTTTGCCCCTCAATGATTTTAAAACATTGGTACAAGGCCAGGCATAGTGGCTCATGCCTGCAATTCCAGCACTTTGGGAGGCTGAGACTGGTGGATCACTTGAGGGCAGGAGTTCGAGACCAGCCTGGCCAACATGGTGAAACTCCATCTCTACTAAATCACAAAAATTAGCCAGGCGTGGTGGCAGGCACTTGCAATTTCAGCTACTCTGGAGACTGAGGTGGGAGAATCCCTTGAATCCGGGGAGGGGGTGGAGGTTGCAGTGAACCGAGATCCTGCCACTGCCCTCCAGTCTGGGTGACAGAGCGAGACTCTGTCTCAAAGAAAAAAAAAAAAAGGTACAAATGAGATGAAAAAGGTGCTGATGGGGAGAGGGGTTGTCCCTTTAATCCTTCTTTTTTAGTCTCCCGGCTGGGAGCAACCAGGGGATGCTCTAGGCTTGGACATAGCCCCTCTTCTGTGTTCAGCACACACAGGTGATATGGATTCTCTGTGCCCAGCGCTCTGCTAAGCTCTGATTTCCACCATCTCTCATTCAGTCTGGTAAGATAGGCATTATTATTTTTATTTTACAGAGGGCCAAGCCAGTCCAGTGAATCCAGGTGTTCCGGCCAAGGTGACACCGCTAACAAATGTATGTTTGGGTCTCGATTCAGGGACCCAGTGTCTTTGTCAGCCTAGTGAACAAGACTGCTTAGCTGCAGACCTGTTCCTAGGACAGTTGTCTAAAAACCTTTTGGTTACAAGCAAAAACAAAGATCAAAAAAGCACTAGAGCTATTTTAAGTTAAAAAGAAAATAGCGGGGAGGATAATGGTGAGAGGGAATTATAGAAACCCAGAGAAATCTCATAGAACACAAGAGGAGAAGTAATTAGTCTCATGAGGAATGAGGAAGCAGCTCTCTCTTTCTGTTTCTTTCTGTCTGGGAAATCATGGCCTCTAGCCTCTGCTTCTATAAGTACGTTTTTGTCATTCTCTATCCTGTATCTATCAAAAAATACAAAAATTAGCAGGCACAGTGGTGTGCACCTGTAGTCCTAGATACTTGGGAGACTGAGGCAGGAAAATCACTTAAACCCGGGAGGTGGAGTTTGCAGTGAGCCAAGCTCATGCTACTGCATCACTCCAGCCTGGGCAACAGAGTGAGACCCTATCTCAAACAAACCAAAACAAACAAACAAAAAAACCTATAAGGAACCTGTTTATCTCTTTCTATCTCTCAGACCTTTTTCTGTGTTTGCTTCATTCCTAGGTAGGCTTTTTCCTCATGGTGGTAATAATGGCCACTAACAGCTCTATATTGGCTTATGTTCTCATGACTTGGCTTCCTCAGTGGAAAGCAAATTTCCCCTTTCCAATAGTTCCAGCTCTGATTGTCTTTGATTGAGTCATAAGGCCATCCTGAACCTGTCACTAAGGCCAGGGGACATCATAAGGCCATCCTGAACCTGTCACTAAGGCCAGGGGACAGCTGTCTCTGACTGATGAGCCCTTGGTCAGATGGCCATTCCCAAGCTGAGGTGGGTCAGCCACATTGAGTAGGGGAGGGACAGTTCTCCAAAGGACAAATGTGACACCATTGACAGAGACTCCGGAACCTATGAAACTGTGGATTGAGATTTGCACCAATAACTTCCAAGGATATGTTAAAGATCATGGTGGAGGGTGAGGATATGCTTTTCATTCTTGTATACTGTACACATCATTGAGGGTTCTATGTGTACTCAGCACTGCTTGGCTCAGGGGATAAAACAGGGAATCAGACAGGTCCTTGCTCTCATGGAGCTTAACTTCCAAGGAGCATGCCAAGTAAATGTTTCTTGAATACCTACTATGGACAAAACAGTGTTCCAACCCCATTTCTTCCCCTTTGCCCATATAGAGAGAGATAAAATGCGGCCTTTCACTCAAGATGTTTAAAATATACCAAGGCAGATAGCATAGTAGTAAATAATAACAGCCTTTGGGTGGCTGAGGTGAGAGGATTGCTTGAGCTCAGGAGTTTGAGACCAGCCTGGGCAACATAGTAAGACCCCATCTCTATAAAAAATAAAAAAATTAGCCAAGTGTGGTAGTGCATGCCTGTGGTTCCAGCTACGTGGTAGGCTGAGGTGGGAGGGTTGCTTGAGCCCAGGAGGTCAAGGCTGCAATGAGCTGATGTTGTGCCATTGCACTCCAGCCTGGGCAACAGAGTGAAACCTTGCCTCAAAAAATAATGGTAAATGCCTGCAGTTTACAAGTGTTCTGGGAGAGAGGTCTGGACTGAAGAGGAATAACACTACTGCTAATGGCAATAATAATAAAAGTGGCTGACATCCATTCAGTGCTTACTGGATGCCAGGCACTGTGCTAAGAGCTTTCTGAGTAGCATCTCATTTAATCCTAACAACAACCCTATAGGGCCAGGTACAGTGGCTCACACCTGTAATCCTAACACTTTGGGAGGCCGAGGCGGGTGGATCACGAGGTCAGGAGTTTGAGACTATCTTGGCCAACATGATGAAACCCCATCTCTACTAAAAATACAAAAATTAGCAGGGCATGGTGGTGGGCACCTGTAATCCCAGCTACTCGGGAGGCTGAGGCAGGAGAATCGCTTGAACCCGGGAGGTGGAGGTTTCAGTGAGCCGAGACCGTGCCATTTTGCACTCCAGCCTGGGTGACCGAGCAAGACTCTGTCTCAAAAAAAAAAAAAAAAACAAAAACGAAAGAAAAACAACCCTACAAGGTAAGTAGCGTATTTTATAGAGTAAGGAACGGACTGAGGCTCAGAGAAGTGACTTGCTTAAGAGCATACAGCTGGGGAGCTGCAGACTCAGCAGCTGAACCTTGGTTTGTCTGGCTTCAGCGCCCATAACTTTTAGCTATTACATAATCTTGGGCCTGGAAAGAAGGGCAGGAGGTGTTGGGCCAGGAAATGTGGACATGTAGTGCCTCTGGAGGGCAAGGAGTCAGGGGGACTAGGCTTTGTTCATCTTGCTCCGCAGAGGGCCTTCTCTGCTTCTCCGTACATGCGGCAGCAAGTGGCTGTCTCCAGCTTTGAGTCCTGTGCCTAAACCTGACTCTCTGGCACCAACTGCAAACTAGCAGCCCTGTAGGCCAAATATGTAAAAAAAATATTCTTAGCCTGTGGCATTTACAAAAATGAATTAGTGCCCCAAATTCAAAAATTGGGAAATCTCACATAAAAATCTGGAAAATCAGAATATCTGACAAGTCTGGGCCCATATTCCCATGGCAACCATCTGCTAGAGCAGAGACGCAGCTGCTACCTTTAGCCGAGGCACACACTTTCCATTTGCCACAATTGCTGCCATTCCCGTTGTCTCTTACTGGGCTGTTTCACTCATGGTCATTACTGTTGTGACCCCTGTGTTTGAATTAGAGTCCCTGTGTCCCAGTTTCAGAGTCTCAGGAGATAGAATTCAGGCCAGTGTGGGTCAGATGGGCACGTCTGGTTCAAAACACTGTGGCAATAGCAGGGCAGGTGTCAGTGAGGTCAGCGAGAGTGTAAGGGCACCTCTTCAGCAAGGCCTGTGGGCAAAGGTGGGGTCTCAGGAAAGGGAGTGTAGATGGGCAGGCACTTGAAAAGGAGTTTAGTACAAGGAGAAAAGAAATTGAGGCTGAGAGCCCCCTTATGAGACATGTAATAATAGGCCCGTGCGGTGGCTCACACCTGTTATCCCAGCACTTTGGGAGCCTGAGGTAGGAAGATCAGATCAAAACCAGCCTGGGCAACATGGTGAAACCCCATCTCTACAAAAAATACAAAAATTAGCCAGGCATAGTGGCATTTGCCTGTAGTCCCAGCTAGTTGGTTTGCTGAGGTGGGAGAATCATCTGGGCCTGGGAAGTCAAGGCTGCAGTGAGCCATGATTAGCCATTGCACTCCAGCCCAGGTGATGGGAGTGAGACCCTGTCTCAAGAAAAACAAAAAACAGTCCAGGCACAGTGGCTCATGCCCGTAATCCTAGCACTTGGGGAGGCCAAGGTGGGCAGTTTTAGACTAGCTTGGCCAACATGGTGAAACCTCATCTCTACTAAAAATACAAAAATTAGCCAGGCGTGGTGGCGCACATCTGTAATTCCAGCTACTCAGGTGGTTGAGGCATGAGAATGGCTTGAACCCAGGAAGCAGAGGTTGCAGTGAGTCGAGATCACACCACTGTACTCCAGTCTGGGCGACAGAGCAAGACTCTGTCTCAAAAAAAAAAAAAAAAAGAAGAAAGAAAAAGAAAAACAACCAAAAAATGTATGAATCCAGGCTTCAGATCATGATGAGGCCCTAAACTGAAGCAGAAACAGTGGAGACAAGCCAGATGTGGTGGCTCACACCTGTAATCTCAGCACTTTGGAAAATTGAGGCAGGAGGATCACTTGAGCCCAGGAGTTCAAGACCAGCCTGGGCAACATGGTGAAAACCCATCTTTATAAATAATATAAAAATTAGCCGGGAATGGTGGTGAGTACCTGTAGTTCCAGCTACTTGGAGGGCTGAGGTGGGAGGATCATCTGAGCCCAGAAGGTTGAGGCTGCAGTGAGCTATGATTGCGCCACTGCACTCCAGCCTGGGTGACAGAGCAAGACCCTATTTAAAAAAAAAAAGAAGGGCCGGGCATGGTGGCTCACGCTTGTAATCTAAGCACTTTGGAGGCCAAGGTGGGTGGATCACCTGAGGTCAGGAGTTCAAGACCAGCCTGACCAACATGGTGAAACCCCGTCTTTAAAAAAAAAAAAGAAGGAAGAAAAGAAAGGAAAAAAAGAAACAGTGGAGACAGAGGGGAGAGGGGAGGTTTATTGATAAGATATTAAGAACATGGTGGTTGGTGGGCTGGGCTGGGCAGGGGCAAGAGAGACATTTGAGCTTCTGGCTTGGGTAACAGGGTAAAAGGTGGTATCATTCATCAAGATTGGGAACCTAGGAGGAGAAGCAGGTTTGAGGGGAGATAAAGAGTTCAGTTTTGGCCTTGCTGAGCTTGTTGTGCCTGGCAGTGTGCAAGTGGAGCTGCTTGACAAGGCGGGTGGCTCTTTGGGGGAAGATCTGTGGTTCAGATACGGTCTGGGAAGTCCCCAGCAAAGAAGCCGAAGTTGAAGACACAGGCACAGCTTAAATGTAGAAGGCAGAATGAGGGGTAGGAAGGGAAGAGGGCTACGAGTAGAACCATGAGAAGTGACATTTAAGGGCTGGAGTGTGGTCAGCCACCAAGGAAGAGAGAAAGAGGAGGAAAACCAGGGGTCTGTGGCCTCGCAGAAGCTCAGGAAGGAGAGTTAAGGAAGAAAGTGGTCAGGGCTGGGCATGGTGGCTCATGCCTGTAATCCCACCACTTTGGGAGGCTGAGATAAAAGGATCACTTGAGGCCAGGAGTTCGAGACCAGCCTGGCAACATAGTGAGACCCCATTTCTATTTAAAAAAAATAAATACAAAAGAAAAGAGTCCGGGCATAGTGACACATGCCTGTAATCCCAACACTCTGGGAGGCTGAGGCAGGCGGATCACTTGAGGGCAGGAGTCTGAAACCAGCCTGGCCAACATGGTGCAACCTCATCTCTACTAAAAGTACAAAAATTAGGCAGGCATGGTGGTGCGTGCCTGTAATTCCAGCTACTCGGGAGGCTGAAACAGAAGAATTTCTTGAACCCGGGTGGTGGAGGTTGCAGCGAGCTGAGATCTCGCCACTGTACTTCAGGCTGAGTGACAGAGTGAGACTCCCTCTCAAAAGACAAACAGGCCTGGCACGGTGGCTCATGCCTGTAATCCCAGCACTTTGGGAGGCTGAGGCAGGCGAATCACAAGGTCAGGAGCTCAAGACCAGCCTGGCCAATAACGGTGACACCCCGTCTCTACTAAAAATACAAAAATTAGCTGGGCGTGGTGGCGCATGCCTGTAGTCCCAGCTACTAAGGAGACTGAGGCAGAAGAATCGCTTGAACCCAGGAGGTGGAGGCTGCAGTGAGCCAAGATCTCGCCATTGCACTCCAGCCTGGGCGACAGAGCAAGACTGTCTCAAAACGAAAAGAAAAACAAAACAAAAACCAAAACCTGTAATCCCAGCACTTTGGGAGGCCGAGGCGGGTGGATCACAAGGTCAGGAGATAGAACCCATCCTGGCCCCAACATGGTGAAACACCATCTCTACTAAAAATACAAAAAAATTAGCTGGGTGTGGTAGCGCATGCCTGCAGTCCCAGCTACTCTGGAGGCTGAGGCAGGAGAATTGCTTGAATCCAGGAGGCAGAGATTGTAGTGAGCCAAGATTGCGTCACTGTGCTACAGCCTGGGGGACAGAGCAAGAATTGGTCTCAAAAAAAAAAGAAAAGAAAGAGAGTGGTCAACAGCTCTGAGTGTTTACAGAAGGTAAGTAGGAAAGGCGTGGGCTGGGTGCTGTGGCTCATGCCTGTAATCTCAGCACTTTGGGAGGCCAAGGCGGGTGGATCACTTGAAGTCAAGAGTTCAAGACCAGCCTGGTCAACATGATGAAACCCAGTCTCTACTAAATATACAAAATTTAGTTGGGCATGGTGATGGGCGCCTGTAATCCCAGCTACTCAGGAGGCTGAGGCAGGAGAATCACTTGAACCTAGGAGGCAGAGGTTACAGTGAGCTGAGATTGCGCCATTGCACTCCAGACTGGGCAACAAGAATGAAATTTCATCTAAAAAAAAATTATATTAAAAAAAGAAAGAAAAGCCTGGAAAAAGTCTTTGGATTTGGTGATGAAGAGATCATCAGTGAGTGTGATGAGAGACAGTTCAGTGGCCAGACAGAAGTCAGATGACAGGGCTGAGAAATGAGTGGACAGTGAGCATGGGAGGCACGGTTTCACTCTCCTGAGGCCTGGGATTTGGAGGAAAGGAGAGAGTTTGCCCAAAGACAAAAAGTTTGTGTCAAACAAGACTCCAGGGAAAGGCCTGGCTGCTGTCTAGAGACCTAGGTGTACCTAAGGCCTTATTCTGGGTTCAGGAGGGCCTGGAAGGATGCTGTCTTGTTTGTGAACCTGAAGTGAAAGCTCACCAGAGGGGCCAGCAGAGGGAATTGCCCTGAGAGAGGGCCCCAGCTTTGCAGCTGGGTTTTCCCCACTCTGCATCTAGTTTCCTTGATCCACTGATTATCTTAGGCTGGTTTTGCTGAATGACTCAGGAGCTTGAGCAAGCTTTGCTACTCAGTTTCACAGCTCTGGGGGAGGGGAAGTTGGATTCCTTTCCAATAGCTGGGAAACAGTCATTAGATACTGAAGGAAGAAGGACAATTGGGCCCCAGCTTGGGCGGGGTGGGGGGGGTGGGTGGTGGTGAACGCTCTCCAAGCCTTTATTCTTAATAAAAATAACAACATCTAACAGTTATTGAGTGCTTTTACCAGTGCCAGGCAATGTTCTGAGGGCCTACCGGCTTTATCTCTGGGGTGGACAACTCGTTATTATCCTTGTTTGACATAAGGAAGTTGAGAGTTGGGTGAAATGACTTGCCTGGGGCATCCAGCCAGTCACTGGAAGAGCTGAGACTTGACTGCCAAAAGCCGGCGTCCGTAACCTCTTAGGACCTCTCTAGGTGACCCAGCAAGGCCTGTAGGACTAAGGAGGGGCCTCCCAAAAGAAGATCCTAGGCAAATGGCTGGAAAACAAGTCCTTAAAAAGAAGCTTCTCCCCTGCTGGGATTTCTGCTGAGAAGGAAGGGACAAGATACCCTGAGCTTGTTCTGAGGCTCCTTATCACCTGAGATCCCCTTCTGTGACTCCCTTCCCCCACCCCAGCTTAAATAAAGGGCCTATTCACGGCCTCTCAGAGCTGTGTCTGGAACTGGGCCCTGGTAGCAGCCAGCGGTTTGTCCGCTGTCATGCCTCCTTCCTCCCTGCCTGCCTTCCTTCCCTGCCCCTCTCTCTGGATTCGACACCTGGTATCTCTTTCCTGTGTCCCTGAGCCCAGGGCACGTGAGGCCCAGGCAGGCACAGTATCACTTTCTTCCTGAACTGTCCCTGAAGCAGGGACAATTTTGTGTGCCGTCTGCCCCGCACACTGTTGTCAGTGCACACTTCCAAGGGTTCCTGTGGAAACCAGGCTCCTGTAAACACCCAAAGAGGAGGAAGTGAGCCAAGCACTAAGGCTGTGATTGCATCAGACTGACGCACTCTCTGCCTTTTCCCCTACCTCGGTCTCCAGGGGAGCCACGTGGGCAGGCCACTGGGTCAGGCTCAAGCCTTCTCCCCTTCATCCAGCTGAGGGGAAAAGGGGGATGCTATGGAAGGAAGACAGACCTCCAGCTACACCTCCTTGGCCTGGAAGGCAAGTAGCCAACATTTGAAAGCTGAAGAGAAGGCAGAGGTGGAGTGGGCTGAGGAAAGCGTCCGAAAAGGCTGGAAAGTAAAGTTTTTGGAGTGTCAACCAGGCGTCAGGCTCTCTACCTGTAACACTAATAACAATAGGTCGGGTGCAGTGGCTCACATCTGTAATTCCAACACTTAGGGAAGCAGAGGCGAGAGTGTTATAATGGAGGGAGCATAGAAAGTCAAAAGTACACCAAGACAAAAGTATGCCAAATTGCAGGGTCTTTATTGCCGGCGGCCACGGAGGACTCACGTCTCTCCAACCTGTGGCCCTGAAAGGAGGGTGTCAAGACCTTTTATACCTGTAAAACCACCTTGGGAGTGAGGATGAGGGGCAGGGGTGGGGGTGAGGGGCTTTAGACATTCTGAGGGCTAGTGGATTCTGTAAATCACCTCCTGGGCGGAGATGAGGGTGAGGGGCCCTGGACATTCCAGTGGATTCCTGGGGGAAGATGAAGGTGAGGGGCTCAGGACACTCCAAGGGCCAGGGGACTTTTGACATTCTGATTGTTACTTAAGTGGTTCACAAAAGTCAAGATTAGCATTTGTTCACACATTGTCTGGGTAGGGTGGAAATTACAGTCCTTAATTACTTATTCACATTTGGGTTACAGAGAGCAGTTTCAACAGAAAGCTGAAGTATGGTTGAGGTATGCAGGTTTATGGGGCTTTTACCATGTCACAAGAGGATGGCTTAAGGCCAGGAGTTTGAAACCAGTCTTGAACGAAAAAAAGAAAGAAATTTAAAAAAATAATAACAACAGGCCAGGCGCATGGCTTACGCCTGTAATCCCAACACTTTGGGAAGCCGAGGTGGGAGGATCACAAGGTCAGGAGTTCGAGATCAGCCTGGCCAATATGGTGAAACCCTGTCTCTACTAAAAATACAAAAAGTTAGCCAGATGTGGTGGTGCGTACCTGTAATCCCAACTACTCAGGAGGCTGCGGCAGGAGGATCACTTGAACCTGGGAGGTGGAGGTTGCAGTGAGCCAAGGTTGTACCACTGCACTCTAGCCTGGGTGACAGAGTGAGACTCCACCTCAAAACAAAAAAACAAACAAACAAAAACAACAATAATATCTGACTATGAGGCTCTGGATCAGGAATTCCATTTCTGTACTTAAAAGCAGCTACCATGGGGGCCAGATGTGGTGGCTCACACCTGTAATCCCCGCACTTTGGGAGGCCGAGGTGGGTGGATCACCTGAGGTCAGGAGTTTGAGACCAGCCTGGCCAACATGGTGAAACCCCATCTCTACTAAAAATACAAAAAAATTAGCCAGCTGGGGTGGCAGGTGCCTGTAGTCCCAGCTACTTGGGAGGCTGAGGCTGGAGAATTGCTTGAACCTGGGAAGTGGAGGTTGCAGTGAGCCGAGATCGTGCCACTGCACTCCAGCCTGGGCGACAGAGGGAGACTTGGTCTCAAAACAAAACAAAACAAAACAAACAACAATAACAAAAAACAGCTACCATTTTATTGTATACTGGTGCTATGTGGTTTACATATATATATTCTCTTATCTAAGTCTAGAAACACCCTTAATGAGTTATGATTATGATTATCCTTTTACAAAGTAAGGAAACTGAGACTCAGAGAGGTGAAAGTTCAGAATCCTCCCAGTCACTCAGCTGGGCATTGGAGAGTTAGGGTGTGGTGGATTTAGGTCTGTCTGCTTTTGTTTCATCATTATATATTAATTGATGTCCTTTTCTCAATAAGAGTAATGCAGTTACTATTAGCTTTGATTTACAGATGGGGAAACTGAGGCTTGGGAAAGTGAACAGACTTGCCTGCTGTCAGAGTACAGGTCTCAACGCATCTCACCCTTAAGTTTGATGCCCTTATGCTGAGCTTTTATGGGCTCGCCAGAGTGTAAGAGTCCTTCTCAATGCAGTTGGGACTTCACATAGTTTCCCCAGTCCCCAAGAGGTGACAGAAGCAGCACCTGCCCCGGGGAAGTAACTTCTCATCCTGGCTTCTGATCATCTCCTGAGCCAACTTTCCCCCGTACTGCTGGCTCTCTGGGGGCAACTCCAGCTCTTCACAGCCATTTCTGTGTATTTGCTTGTGCCTGACCCAGAACAGGGGTTGTTTTTGTGTTTGCTTGTTTGTTTGTGAGACAGAGTCTCTCCCAGAAGGTGTGCAGGCCGAAAAGCTAAGAGGCTTAGAAGTCCCAGACTTTTGGATGTCATCAATAGTTACAAGTTTTTATTTTTTTTATTTAAAAAAGAATATGGAACGCTTCACGAATTTGCGTGTCATCCTTGCACAGGGGCCATGCTAATCTTCTCTGTATCGTTCCAATTTTAGCATATGTGCTGCCGAAGCAAGCACTACAAGTTTTAAAAATGAGGAGGGAGACCCAGATATGGTTGCTAGCTTTTAGTTTGGCTAATAAGAACATTAAAACTGGCTGGGCGCAGTGGCTCACGCCTGTAATCCTGGCACTTTGGGAGGCTGAGGCGGGTGGATCATGAGGTAAGGAGTTTGAGACCAGCCTGACCAAGACGATGAAACCCCGTCTCTACTGAAAATACAAAAATTAGCCGGGCGCAGTGGTGGGCACCTGTAATCCCAACTACTTGAGAGGCTGAGGCAGATCAGGAAGCAGAGGGACTCCGTCTCAAAAACCCCCACAAACTGTCACCCAGGCTGGAGTGCAGTGGCGCAATCATAGTGATCATAGCTCACTGTAACCTCCACCTTTCAGGTTCAAGCGAGTCTCATGCCTCAGCCTCCCAAGTAGCTGGAATTACAGGCATGCACCACCACGCCCAGCTAATTTTTGTATTTGTATTTTTAGTAGAGACAGGGTTTCACCATGTTGGCCAGGCTGGTCTCAAACTCCTGGCCTCAAAGGATCCATCTGCCTTGGCCTCTCAAAGTGGGGAGATTACAGATGTGAGCCACCAGCCTCCAGGGGTTGTTTGAATGAAAAAAAAGGCGGGGGATTCCTTGAGGAGCTGAGATTTGAACCTAGGTCTGCTGGGTTCCACCTGAGCCATTTCCACTTCCTCCGCCTGCTGTTGGTTTCCATCCCCTAGAGATGCCTAGGTGTCGGCCAGGCATAGTGGCTCACGCCTGTAATCCAAGCACTTTGGAGGCCAAGGCCAACTCCCAACCTGAGATTGGGAGTTCAAGACCAGCCTGACCAACATGGCGAAACCCCGTCTTTTAAAAAAAAAAAGAAAGAAAAGAGATGCCTCGGTGTGCAGGCTGAAAAACTGGGCAAGGCAGCAGGCAAGCTGATTTAGAATACTTCCCCTTCTCTCCCCTTTCCTTTTCCAGAAGCCAAGGAGAAACATGAAAACTCAAATGTGCCCTGAACCAGTCTCAACCCTGAAGTTAAGGAATGCGAAAGGTGAGGAGTCACCATGGTAACCATAGTGCCAGGTGTGTTGATGAATACTTGGTTTCTGCAGCATCGGCAGGCAAGGCCTGCCCAGTGCCTGTCTGAGGGTTTGTGCTATCTGGCTACAGGGGAGCTGCATTTCATTCATTTCTCTTAATGGGACATTATGGGAGACTTTTGCTTTTCATTGCCTCCATTTTCTTATAAGTGGAAGGGGAGGGAAAAAAAAAACATCTTCCTTCCCTTCCCACTCATTTAGAGAAATGCCCGAAAAATACCAGCATTCCCATCAGAGGCTCTGCTGCTGCTGGTCATGAAACCCCATCATCACTTAAATTGCTCTATTTTAAAGGTTTGTGAAAACTGCACCAAATTGATTTTTCCCATATCACTTCTATCTGTTATTTCTGTGGTCTCTTTTCTTCATTGCTACATTTCCCTGGAGCGGGGGAGCAAATCTGTATGGAAACTTGAGGTACTCTTATGTGGTTTGGGAACCAAAAAATAAAAGTGTTTTAGAGGCTATCAGATTGTTGTCTTTCTGTTACTTACTCATGGACCTATGTATTTATTTTTACCCTAGGTCTGTTGAAAAGGATTTGGCTCACAGATTCTGAACTTAATTTAGCTTCAGGACTTAATCACCATTGAGCAGAGAATTTTATAATCACAGGGATGGAAAGAATCTTAGATGTCATCTGGCTCAGAAGTCCCCAGACTTTTGGATGTCATCAACAGTGAAAAGTTTTAAAAATGAGGAGGGAGACCCAGATATGGTTGCTAGCTTTTAGTTCGGCTAAATAAGAACATTAAAAAAACAACTAACATGTACTACTGCCACTGCTTCACAAAAGAAAGCACATTTTAATATGAAAAAAGGTAGGAAGGAATGGTATATATTCTTAGAATAAAAGACTGTTCCTTAAACAATACATTTAATAAATAATTCATTCCTTTATATATTTTTTTCCTTTTTCCGCATACTAGCACCAGTCTGAGAGTAGATGTTTGAGAACCATTGATCTTGTTTACTATCCCTGCCACTATTTCTTGGAGATGGTATCTTGGTCTCTGCTTGGATACCTTTTATTGCTGGGGCACTCACTACCTTTCCTCTTTGGATAATTCAAGCTGTTACTTCTTTCTCGTAGCCCTTTCCTTTCCTTTCCTTCTTCAGGACGGTTAGATGTCCCTTTTATGTTTTCCCTTATTTCCCCTGCAGTTACTACTTTAATTAATTAACTAGTTAATTAATTTATTTCAGAGATGGAGTCTCGCCCTGTCACCCAGGCTGGAGTGCAGTGGTACAATCATAGCTCATTGCAGTCTCCATCTCCTGGACTCAAGCAATCCTCCCACCTCTGCTTCCTAAGTAGCTGAGACCAAGGTGTGAGCCACAGCGCTTGGCTAGTTAGCGTTTTTGTAGTACTCATCTCATGATGTTGTAATGACTGTTTGAGACATCCATCAGTTTCTAGACTGTCAACTTCTTGAGGGCAGGGTCTATGTCTCTTCACTGTTGGATCCTCAGACCTATTATATTGCAGAAGGTCATCAATTGTTGACTGAAGGAATGAGCTATTCACTGGATTAATGATATCATAAAACAAGGATAACAGTAGCCATGAAATTGATATTTGTTTCATGTGTGCTGTATACTAAGCATTTTATGCAAATTTGATCAGGAACAGGCTTTTATGTCAGGACATTTGGCATAAGATGAAAATTATAGTTTATGAAGCATATTGTTTTAAAAGGAAGTTTCTCTGGTGATTTATTCTACAGAATTCCCCTAAAAGTGCTCCAAGATGTATCAAGATGTATGTGCAAAAATACCTGCCGCAGTACTGCTTCTAAAAGCAAAAAGTTGGAAACAACCTAGATATTTACCAATAGGGAACCTGTGAAATAAATTATAGTTCAGTCGGCTGGGCATGGTGCTCACACCTGTAATCCCAGCACTTTGGGAGGCTGAGGTGGACGGATCATGAGGTCAGGAGTCTGAGACCAGCTTGGCCAACATGGTGAAACCCTGTCTCTACTAAAAATACAAAAAAAAATTAGCTGGGTGTGGTGGTTCGCATCTGTATTCCCACCTACTCGGGAGGCAGAGGCAGGAGAATTTCTTGAACTCAGGAGGCAGAGGTTGCAGTAAGCTGAGATCAAGCCATTGCACTCCAGCTCTGGGCGACAGAGCAAGACTCCCTCTAGTAAAAAAAAAAATTATAGTTCAGTCATACTGTGTAAGTAGCCTTTGAAAAGAACAACGTAGATCTAAATGTACTGACGTGGAAAACTGTCCAAGACATATTATTAAAGGAAATAATTGTATTTCTGTTAAACACATGCATGCATATAAGCACACAGAAAAATATGAATGTACAGAAAAAAATCTGGAAGGGCAATATAATCCAAATTGTTAATAGTGCTTCTTTTTCTGGGTAATATTGCAGGAGACTTTTGATTTATTAAGCATCCACCTCTGTAATTTAAAAAATGTGTATGAAGCACATCTTATTTTTTTAGCAGCCTTATTAAAGTATAATTTAAGTATCATAAAATGCATATATCATTTTTACAGTGGTGGGGACAGATTTTATTTATTTATTTATTCATTCATTCATTCATTTAAGACAGAGTCTTGCTCTATTCCCTAGGCTGGAATGCAGTGGCGTGACCTTGGCTCACTGCAACATCCAGGTTCAAGCGATTCTCGTGCCTCAGCCTTCCAAGAGGCTGGGATTACAGGCATGCGCCACCACGTCCAGCTGATTTTTGTATTTTTAGTAGAGACAGGGTTTTGCCATGTTGGCCAGGCTGGTCTCCAACTCCTGGCCTCAAGCAATCCACCCACCCCAGTCGCCCAGGGTGCTGGGATTACAGGCAAGAGCCACCATGCCCAGCCAGGGCCAGATTTTTAAAAACACAAATAGAAGAAAAGGTTTCTTTTTTTTCTTTTCTTTTCTTTTTCCTTTTTTTTTTTTTTGTAAAGATGGGGTTTCACCCTGATGGCCAGGCTGGTCTTGAACTCCTGACCTCAGGTGATCCACCCACCTCGGCCTCCCAAAGTGCTAGGATTACAGGCGTGAGCCACTCCGCCTGGCCTCTTTTTTTTCTTTTTTTGAGACAGAGTCTTACTCTGTTGCCCAGGCTGGAGTGCAGTGGTGCAATCTCGGCTCATTGCAACCTCTACCTCCCAGGTTCAAGTGATTCTCCTGCCTCAGCCTCCAGAATAACTGGAACTACAGGTACATGCCACCACACCTGGCTAATTTTTCAATTTTTAGTAGAGATGGGGTTTTACCATGTCAGCCAGGCTGGTATTGAACTTCTGACCTCAGATGATCCGCCCGCCTCGGCCTCCCAGAGTGCTGGGATTACAGGTTTGAGCCACCACATCTGGACTTTTTTTCCTTTTTTTGAGATGGAGTCCCTCTCTGTCGCCCAGGATGGAGTGCAGTGGCACTATCTCGGCTCACTGCAACCTCTGCCTCCCTGGTTCAAGCAATTCTCTGCCTCAGCCTCCCAAGTAGCTGGGATTACAGGCACCTGCCACCATGCCCAGCTAATTTTTGTATTTTTAGTAGAGACAGGGTTTCACCATCTTGGCCAGGCTGTTCTTGAACTCCTGACCTTGTGATCCACCTGCCTCAGCCTTCCAAAGTACTGGAATCACAGTTGTGTAAAAAAAAGATAAATAAAAATAAAAATTAAAAATTAAAAAAAGGCTAATGCCCTTTTCAGCCTTAGCCCACCTGTACCCAGGTGAATTAAAAAAAAAAAAAAAAAAGAATTACAGGCGTGAACCACCACGCCTGGCCAGAAGGAAAGGTTTCTATGCAAGCACAGTGGCTGACACCTGTAATCCCAGCACTTTGAGAGGCTGAGGAGGATCGCTTGAGCCCAGTAATTTGAGAAGGAAAGGTTTCTCACATTGAGGCTAATCTCATCTTTCGTCCCTTTGCCTGCCCTTCTGTTTCCTTCCCCATAATGGTTTTCCCCCAGCCCCTTCTTAGACCCTCAATATCTCTGAGTGGTCTAAAAACTCTTTTTCTTTATATGTACCTATAAAAGGAGGGGTTCCACTAGATGACTTCTAAGGTCTTTCCAGATACTAATTGGGGTGAGTTGATAGTCCTGGTCTCTCTCCTACTAAAACTTGTTCTTAGGAAGGATTGGGAATCCACTGGGCTTTAAAAAAAAAAAAAAAAAAGGGAAGGATCTAGTAATTTTTTTTTTGTACTATTAGTAGAGATGAGTTTCACCACATTGGCCAGACTGGTTGGTCTCAAACTCCTGACCTCTGGTGATCTGCCTGTCTCAGCCTCCCAAAGTGCTGGGATTACAGGCGTAACCCACCACACCTAGCCATAATCTGGTAATGTCATTCTCATTACATAAAAATAGTTGATGATGCCCAGTTTATTTTTCTCTCGTGATGTTTGCATTTTAACAAAAGATGAACTATCATTTTTGGCTTCAAACCAAGAAGGAAACCTCCAACTGTGCAGTTTCTACACATACAGGGGGAAGGGATACGTGTGAGTGGGCAGGACAACCTTTTCAGCATCCTTGAAAACACAGCAGTAGATAAGTTAGGCATTGATGTGGAGACGGGTACTCGAGGTTGTCACTAGGTAAAATGGCACCCACTATGGGTGGGAAAGTCAAGATTCTGGCCATAGCACTTGGCAGAATTAAGAAAACTGTGCCAGGCGCTGTGGCATGTGCCTGTAGTCCCAGCCACTCAGGAGGCTGAGGTGGGAGGATCCCTTGAGCCCAGGAGTTCTGGGCTGTAGTGCGCTATGCCGATCCCGTGTCTGCACTAAGTTCGGAATCAATATGGTGACCTCCCGGGAGTGGGGGACCACCAGGTTGCCTAAGGAGGGGTGAACTGGCCCAGGCCGGAAGCCGAACAGGTCAAAGCTCCCGTGCTGATCAGTAGTGGGATTGAGCCTGTGAATAGCCACTGCACTCCAGCCAAGGCAACATAGCGAGACTGTGTCTCTAAAAAAAATTAAAAAAAAAAAAAAAGAAAGCTGTGCACCATTGGGGAAGGAGTCCTCTCACTTTCACATGTGACCTTGATTGCCCTGTTTAAGCTAGTACTTTGAGGTTTCAGTGTGTAGAAACATTATCACCGGTCAGATAGCATATATTAAACATTTATACAGGCACAGATCATCTAAGTCACTCTTAAGAGGTTGATATAACGAAAAGAGTTCACACTGTTAGACCAACATCCAGAATGTGGTAGATTGTAACCACATTCTTATTATGAGAGGCAGACACACAGTGGTTGAGGAAGTGGGGCCCTGGAAAAATATTGGCTGGGTTCAAATCCTCCTGGCTCTATCATATACTACCAGTTGGGTGTTGGGTGACCTTGGTCAAATGGCTTCACTGTTATTTATCTCAGTTTCTCCATGAAATGGGGATAATAGAGTAATAATAGGAATAGCAATGTAAAATGGAGACAACAAGAATTCCCACCCCTTAGGATTATGAAAGTTAAGTTAGTTAATACATATCAAGTGCTTAGAATAGTGCCTGGGACATAGTAAATGCTCAATAAATGTCAGCTGTGAACATCATTACCTCCTAATCCCTTTGTTGTGTAGGAAGACTTGTTGCTTCACTTCCAGCAGCTCTAGTTTCAGTTATTAATAAATCCTTTTTATTTTCCAACTGCCAAATGGGGAAACCGAGTCACGAGGTATCAGGAAATGCTGTGAATGGAACCCAGAAGGCAGGGCAGCGCCAGAGGCTCAAGTGCAGTAGGCCTTCCATATTCCTGAATTCAGCCAACCAGAGATAAAAAATATTCAGGAAAAAAAAAAGCATCTGCACTAAACATGTACATTTTTCTTGTCATTATTCCCTAAACAATACAGTGTAACAACTACGTAGCATTTACACTGTATTATGTATAAGTAATCTAGAGTTGATTTAAAGTATACAGTATACGAGAGGATGTGTTTAGGTTTTATGCAGATATATACCATTTTATATATATATATATTTTTTAGACAGAGTCTAGCTCTGTCGCCCAGGCTGGAGTGCAGTGGCGTGATCTCGGCTCACTGCAACCTCCGCCTCCTGGGTTCAAGGGAAAATTCTAGTGCCTCAGCCTCCCAAGTAGCTGGGATTACAGGTGCCCGCCACCATGCCTGGCTAACTTTGGTATTTTTTTAGTAGACACTGGGGTTTCATCATGTTGGCCAGGCTAGTCTCCAACTCCTGACCTCAAGTGATCCTCCCGCCTCGAACCCAAAGTGCTGGAATTACAGGCGTGAGCTACCGCGCCCGGCCCATTTTATAACAGGGACTTGAGCATCCGCAGATTTTGGGATCCGCAGGGGTCTTGGAACCAACCAATTCTCCTCGGATAGGGAACGACCTAGGGTGCCCCGGCTGATGCTCAGTGCGGCCCAGAGCAGCTCCCCGTCCCCGGCACGCCTCAGTTGCCCCATGTGAAAGATGAACTAAGGAGGCTGAGCCACGTTTTTCAACTTTTCCCTCTCCCTGATTGCCAGTTCCCGAAGTCATTTTCTTCTCTGAAATCCAGTCCCACTTGACGACGGTGGAGCTGGGGATCCTGACTGTGGATCGGCCCAGGGAAGGATCCCGCGGAGGCCGCCGCATTCCCATCCACTCAGGCCCCAGGCGAAGCTTTCCAGGCATCGGGACTGCTAGCCCTCGGTCCGCCGATCCACGCCTCGAGCGAGCCTTGACTTCTCCCGGAATTCACGGTCCCTCGCCCTCCCCTCCCCTAAAAGCGGACGCAGTGGAAGCTCTAGTGCCTGGGGAGGCCGAAGAGAGCGAACAGCAGAGGCTCAGGGTACAAGTCTAGGGTTTCCTGCACGAGCGGATAGGCCAGGGGCGGGGGATTCCTGCAAACAGCTGGAGTCGGCGCCCTGCCCCCTCCGCCCCGCCCCTGTAAGAGAAGGCTGTAAAATTCCGGAAGAGAGATTAGAGGCAGGGGATGGGTGGGGCGGTGAATAGTACATTCCTTCCTCCCCTTGCCTCCTCCTACCCGATTATCACTGTGGGAGGGTTGAGTCGTCTCTCGACCTTCTCAAGGCCGGTGCACTGGCAGCGTCCTGACAGAGGGCTTGAAACCTCCCATGCTCTTCTGAGCTTTGTGGAGCCTGGATTGCTTATTTCACAGCTCGTGATCCCATCTGGTTTCGGTCTTGGAAATTTTGGTTGTTCCTTGCAACTGGGTCTTTTCCGTAAGAGTGCTTCACAGGCCTGTCTGTGCATTTGTTAGTAGTTCCTATGTATTGAGCGAGTTTTGCAATGGAGGCATACTTAGTTAGAGGGAAGGAATCTGAAGGCTTACAGAGGCAGTGAAACCTCAAGGCCACACAATGGCAGAGCCAGGAATCAACTCAGCTATTGGTTCCACACATTTCCCACCACATCCTGTGGCTTCCTTTGCTTCAGGTCCTTGAAAGCCAAGACTTATTTGTTAGGGGCTGAGGAAGTAACATTTACGGACCACCTCTCACCGTGCCAGCTACTTTAAATATATTGTCTTTAATCACTTAATTTGTTCACAACACCTTAAGACAGATGTGATCACCATGCCTGTATTACAGATGAGGAAAACTTGAGAGGTGAGGAGTTTAAGGGGCAGAGCTAGGATTCCTGTGCAGTCACATAGCAAGGCCTGTGCTCTTTCTAAAACCGCTGTTAAGGTCTGCATAGTGCTTGACAGCTTGCAAAGCAAAGCATTTTCAAGCTCTTTATTTTAGAGTTATCATCTTATTTCATAGATGAAGAGAAAGGTTCATTGGTGAAGTTATAACCTCTGTCCAACATCGCAAAGCTAATGGTAAGTTGCAGAATCTGTAATTTTGAAATAAACTGCAGAGCTGGTGGTATCAAAGCTCATTCCATTTATTCACTGCACAGTGCCAAGTACCAACCTAATAATAATACTAGCTAACATGTATTGATACTTAACATGTGTTCAATACATGAGTTAAGTACACTAACTCCTTTAGTCCTCAAAAATCCTTTTTTTTTTTTTTTTGATGTTTAACTTTCCATTTTACAGATGGGAAAATAGAGACTCAGGCAGATGAAATAACTCCCCAAGTCTACATGACAACTAAATGGCAATGCAAAGATGCCAGATGAAGTAGTGTAGAATCCCAGGGTGGGAACCAGTCACCTGTTAACAACCTACTTTTCTGAGAGCTTCAGTTTCTCTGCCACACAACCATTACTTGTTTTTCTAACTTCTGTGTGTGGTGGGGCCACATAGCTCCTGCTCTCAAGGAGCTAATGCTCTGTAAAATCAGCCAAGAGTACTGCCAGCTTGCCCCACAGGAGCACTGGGAAGATTAATCAGCGAATGGCACTTGGAATGCTTAGCCAAAGCACTGGATAAACTCAGGGCACTTATGTGTGAAACTCACTGCCAGGGGTAGTTCCTGCTGTAATAAGGCACTTGCAGCCCAGTTCCTGATCTGTTTGAGGTGTGGAAGGAGTAAAACCAGTAACAGCCTTCTGCAGGAGGCCATTTGGATGTCAGGGGTTAGAGCATCTCTCCGCTGTCCTGGGGGCAAGGGAAAGTGGCAGTGGTGTCATGGTCTAGGACCTTTTCCTCTGAGAGGCAGATTTCTTTTCAGCATTTCACAGGGGTTTCCAGCTTACTCTGAGGACACCAGTTATTGACTGAAGTCAGAAACAAATATCATGATTATTTGGGCTTCGGAGGCAGAGAAACCTGGGTTGAATCCTGTTTCTGTCATTTCGTCTCTCTGAGCCTCCGTTCCCTTTCTTAATGGGGGTAGTGATACCTTTCTAACAGGGTCATTTTGAAGCATTAAACTTGATAATATATTTCATTTTATGATTTATTTACTTATTTATTTTGAGATGGAGTTTTGCTCTTGTTGCCCAGGCTAGAGTGCAATGGGGTGATCTTGGCTCACTGCAACCCCTACCTCCTGGGTTCAAGTGATTCTCCTGCCTCAGCCTCTTGAGTACCTGGGATTACATATACCTGCCACTCTGGGCTAATTTTTTTATTTTTAGTAGAGATGGGGGTTTCACTATGTTGGCCAGGCTGGTCTCGAACTCGTGATCTCAGGTGATCCAACCTCCTTGGCCTCCCAAAGTGCTGGGATTACAGGCTTGATACTGTCCTGGGCCTTGATAACATATTTTAAAACATTTCAATCAGGACTTGGAAAAGAGTAGATGATTAATAAAAGGTAACTATGGCTGGGTGCGGTGGTTCATGCTTATAATCCTAACACTTTGGGAGGCCAAGATGGGAAGATTGCTTGAGGCCAGGAGTTCAAGACCAGCCTGGGCAACATGGCAAAACCTCCATCTCTACAAAAATAAAAAAAAACATGCTGGGTGCAGTGGCTCACACCTGTAATCTCAGCACTTTAGGAGGCTAAGGCGAGCAGATCACAAGGTCAGGAGTTTGAGACCAGCCTGACCAACATGGTGAAACCCTGTCTCTACTAAAAATACAAAAATTAGCTGGGTGTGGTGGTGTGCGCTTGTAATCTCAGCTACTCAGGAGGCTGAGGCAGGAGAATCACTTGAACCTGGGAGGTGGAGGTTGCAGCCTCGGCAACAGAAGGAGACTCTATCTCCAAAAAAAAAAAAGTAAATAAAATAAATAAAAATAAATGAATTAATAAACAAGTAGCTGGGCATGGTGGCATGGGCCTGTGGTTCCACCTACTTGGGAGGCTGAAGCAGGAGGATTGCTTGAGCCCAGGAGGTTGAGGCTGCAGTAAGCTGTGTTTACCCTACTGCATTCTCTCCTGGGTGACAAAGTGAGACCATGTCTCAAAAAAAAAAAAAAAGGTAACTGTTATTGGAGACTTTATTTATTTATTTATTTATTATTTATTGCGACAGAGTCTTGCTCTGTCTCCCAGGCTGGAGTGCAGTGGTTCGATCTTGGCTCACTGCAACCTCCGCCTCCCAGGTTCAAGCGATTCTCTTGCCTCAGCCCCCCAAGTAGCTGGGACTACAGGTGTGTGCCACCACGCCCTGATGATTTTTTGTTTTTTTTTTTTTTTAGTAGAGATGGGATGTTTCACCATGTTAGCCAGGATGGTCTTGATCTCCTGACCTCGTGATCCGCCTGCCTTGGCCTCCCAAAGTGCTGGGATTATAGGCCTGGAGCCATTATTTTTATCCTTATGTTGTTATTGTTGTTATTACATTATTTTATTTCAGGGCTAGAAGGAGAGCTAGGTGGAGGGAAGTGACATTGACTTGGTCAAACAATCTACGAGATTAAAACAAACAAACAGAAACAATCTGCTAGATTGCCCAAAATAGATCCATCTAAGCAGAGGAGAATCTGAAAATAGGCAATTACAATATCGTGTTAAGTGCTATGGTAGAGGATTGCATAAGGTGTTTTGCAATTTTATCAGAAGAATCAATAATCCATAGACACAGCAAAAGTTTTGCACAGGAGGTAGCTTTTTGTTTCAAATCAGTCTATGTTTCCAGGAAGTAGAAAATGCTGCTTGCTAGAGGCAGGCGGAACGCAAGTGATAGCTCAGACTGTGCTCCTCACCCAAGGGCCTTGCTACTAATCTGCAGCCCCTCTTGCTCCTCAAGGCCTCTCACCTCCCACACAGCTCTGCTAGCCAGTCTTGCCCTAGAATACCCTCTCCTGGACCACCTCATGGTGGTGAACATCCTGGATTCTGTGTTGTGGCTTGATGCAGCTGAGTCATAAGACCTTTCTTTTTTCTGTTAAGCTCTAATGGAAGCCTTCTGGTCAGAAGCAGTGCCCTAAGTCTACCTTGTGGGGAAGGCCTAATGATGACAGACCACTGCTTCTCCCTGCAGGGCTGGATGAACCTGGATGTGGTGGTGAGGTGGGGGAGAAGCACCCAAGGGACAGCTTCATTTCTTCCTAGATAGGTGCCAGTTCTGGGCAGGCAAGACTTCCCAGAGGTGGACAGGAAGAGCAGACTCTCCCCAACCCACAACTCTCAGGAGGAGACGGGGAGCATCCCCCTTCCTATCAAGCCAGCCTCCAATGCCGCGCTTTGCCTGCCATCTGGCTGTGGCCCAAACCAGCCTCCCAGCTCACTGTTGACCACATTTTCCAAACCAAAACTCAGGACACATGATCTGGCAAAGAATTTCTGGCTAGCTTCCAAATGCAAGAGGCAAAAACCTTTCCATTTGAGAATCTATACTATAATCTGGGTCGTTAAAGGTGACCTTAGGTTGGAAACCTTGAAATTCAGGGTCTCCTCTTTCTGAAGTATTTTTTCTTTTCTTTCTTTCTTTCTTTTCTTCCCTTTGAGATGGAATCTTGCTCTGTTGCCCAGGCTGGAGTGCAGTGGCCTGATCTTGGCTCACTGAAACCTCCGCCTCCCGGGTTCAAGTGATTCTCCTGCCTCAGCCTCCTGAGTAGCTGGAATTACAGGTGTGCACAGCCACACCCGGCTAATTTTTGTATTTTTAGTAGAGACGTGGTTTCACCATGTTGGTCATACTGGTCTTAAACTCTGACCTTGTGATCTGCCTGCCTCGGCCTCCCAAAGTGCTGGGATTACAGGTGTGAGCCACCGCTCCTGGCCTTTCTCAAGCGTTTTCATACGTTATTGTCGATCCTGAAAGAGCTCAAGAGGTACCTAATTATTTCCATTCAATAGTTGATAATACTTCGAGAGAGGGAATCATTTGTCCACGATCCTATATCCTGAAAGTCTGAATTCTGGCTTGTCAGGGACCGTTCTTAGGTTGTGTGTGTGTCTTGTGGAGAGAGTGGCGGGTGGCGTAGAAATATCCTTCGCAAAGATGCACACGCCATTTATTTGGGGCCTCCAGGAACAGCAGCCAAGAACTGAGCTGCCCAGGTTCCTACTTCTGAGTTGGAAATCCCCAAGCACAGGACTCGGTGGCCGCCCCGTCCCATCAGGATCTGGCCCCAGGCCTCAAGGCCTGGGAGCGGGAAAGAGCCCTTCGACCTTGCGAGTCACACCTCGGCTACTAGCCCTCGACCCAGCCCAGGTGCGGATGGGCGGGGCGCAGCATGGGCGAGCGACTCCCCGGGCCATGTTCTTGCCCTCCCTCCCGGGTCACATGGACACGCCTTCCGTAGCCGGGAGTGCTGAGCGGAACGAACCACAGGGAGGAGGAGCGGGGGAGGCGCCCAGGGCAGTGGGTCAGCGCCCCGCGGGGCAGGTGGGCGGGTCCAACTGCCCGCGAGCCGGCGGGCCAGCCAGTCAACAAGCGCGGAGGGCGGGCCGGCGGCCCCGCGCGCCGCGCCCCGCAGCGCCCCCTGAGGGGCGGCGGCGGGAGCTGGTTCCGGCTGCGCGCGCAGCGGTGGTGGCGGCGGCGCGATCGGCTGGGCTTTAACCGTCGTCCGTCCGGGAGCGGCTGGAGCGGCAGCGGCGGCCGGGCACGGCGCAAGGCGACGCCACAGGGCAGCGGTGGCAGCGGGGGCAGCGGCGGCAGCAGGAGACGCAGCGGCGGCCGCAGCAGCAGCAGCAAGACGGACTCGTGGAGACGCGCCGCCGCCGCCGCCGGGCCGGGCCGGGTGTCGCGCGCCGAGGCTGGGGGGGAGTCGTCGCCGCCGCCGCCACCGCTACCGCCGCCGCCGCCGCCGCCGAGGTGACTGAGGAGAGAGGCGCCTCCTCGCTCCCGCCGCCGCCAGACTTCAATGCCCAGTCCCCAGCTCGCCAGCGTGAGTGCGCCCCTCCCGGGCGGCCCCTGCGCCGGCGCCGGGGGCCTCGGGGAAGGGGAGGGCGGGAGGCGCCGCAGCCATTAGTGCAGGCCCGAGACACGTCCCCGGAAGGAGGGCTGAGCCGGGCCGGGGCGGGGGAGCGAGGGTGAGCGAGCGAGGGGCGGGTTCGTGTGTGTGGAAGAGGGAGAGAGCTGTGCGAGCGTGGGGGAGAGTGAGTTGGTGAAGGGAGGGCGTGTGTGGGGGACAGGGCTGCGTGTCCGTACGAGGCTGTGGGGGGAGTAGTGGGAGCGCGGGGCGGGGGAGAGGGTCGGGGGGCAGTGTCGATGTTGGGGGAATGTGGGTGAGGGCAGGGGAGGGTATGGGTGTGCAGGGAGCGTGTGGGCTTGAGGGGTGGGAGTAGAATGAGTGTGAGTCAGTGGGGGAGGCGAGAGTTGAGAGAGTGGTAGAGAGCGGGAGTGTGGGAGCAGAACGTGGTGTGTGTCCGGGAGAAGGTGCGTGGCAGAGGCAGGAGTGTGGCAGGGTGTGCCCGCGTGTGTCCAGTGTGTGAGCAGGCATTCTGGAGGCCCTTACTCTTGGTCTTTGTGTGTGGCGATAGTGAACCCTGGTGTGTTGGGTTAGGGAGTTCTTTCCAGGAGCATCTTGTCCCTGAGTCCTTAGGTTCAAGTATGGGAAACGGGGTATAAGTCTCTTCCAGCGGCACTATGATCTGGCTCTGGGATTTTCATTTTTCCCCTAGAAAGGATGTGATGTGGTTTTTTGTTCTTCTATAAATTTTTTTCTCCCAAGTTTCATGACTTCAAAGTAAATTTCCAAGTTTGTCAAGGATACCATCCCATCCTAGTCTGGGGGACCTGAGAGCTGACAAAAAGAAGTTTGTCAGTTGCCCAAGATCCTACACTCTTGCCTGTAGTGTTCAGAAGCATAAACTTTTGTAAAGTACTGCTAGTTTTTCAGGTGAACAGTATTTTATTGTTAGGTAAATTGAACTGTAGGCTAGTTTATTATTTTCTGGAATTTGTCAATAAATTCGCAGTGACTAGCAGTTCTAGCGTCACTGTAGGCATTAAACAAATGCTTGTCTGTCTGGAGTCACCAAACTACAACCACTGCTGAGTTGGAATATGGTACTTGCTGTCATGCTCTGTAATGGAGAGTAGTTTCAGAGGGAAGTGAGTGGTTATGCCTTGCTGAGTGTGCAAAAGGAAATTAAGGATGCAGAATGACACATTATCAGGTCTTCAGAATCACTTGCCAGCACACTATTGTATTGGTGAAGATGGTGAGAAATTGTTTGCTGGTATTCTGATCTTGACATTTTAAAGTTTCATAGTTAATGGACTAATTACTGTCATGGACTTTCCCCATTCTTGTGTTGTAAAAGTTGAGATTCTTGATGAAGAGTAGTACCTTGATAGTGATTTTACACTTGGATATAATCTTTTTTTTTTCTTTTTTTTGAGACAGAGTCTCGCTCTGTCACCAGGCTGGAGTGCAGTGGCGCGGTCTCGGCTCATTGCATTCTCTGCCTCCCGGTTTCAAGCGATTCTCCTGCCTCAGCCACCTGAGTAGCTGGGACTACAGGTGGGCACCACCACGCCCATCTATTTTGTATTTTCAGTAGAGACAGAGTTTCACCATGTTGGCCAGGATGGTCTCCATCTCTTGACCTTGAGATCTGCCTGCTTCTGCCTTCTAAAGTGCTGGGATTACAGGCGTGAGCCACTGCGCCCGGCCCACTTTGATATAATCTTAAAAATTATGTTAATTAAAAAGTAGTGTCTCTTAGCTGGCGTGGTGGCTCACGCCATTAATCCCAGCACTTTAGGAGGCTGACGGGTGGATCACTTCGAGACCAGTCTGGCCAACATAGTGAAACCCCATCTCTACTAAAAATACAAAAAATTAGCTGGGTGTGGTGGCAGGCACCTGTAATCCCAGCTACTGAGGAGGCTGAGGCAGGAGAATCACGTGAACCCGGGAGGCGGAGGTTACAGTGAGCACTCCAGCCCAGGCAACAGGGCAAGACCCAGTCTTTAAAAAAAAAAAAAAAAATGTCTCTTAGAAGTTGGTAGGTTTTCAATATAGGCAAAGAGTAGTGTGGTCCTTTTTTTCTTGGGAGATGGAGTCTCGCTCTGACTGCTGCCTAGGCTTCCCAGGTTCGAGTGATCCTCCTGCCTCAGCCTCTCAAGTAGCTGAGAATACAAGTGTGCACCACCACCCCCGGCTAATTTTTGTATTTTTTTTTTTTTTTGAGACGGAGTTTAGCTCTTGTTACCCAGGCTGGAGTGCAATGGTGCAATCTTGGCTCACTGCAACCTTCGCCTCCTGAGTTCAAGCAATTCTCCTGCCTCAGCCTCCCGAGTAGCTGGGATTACAGGCATGCACCACCATGCCCAGCTGATTTTTGTGTTTTTAGTAGAGACGGGGTTTCACCATGTTGACCAGGATGGTCTCTATCTCTTGACCTCGTGATCCACCCGCCTCGGCCTCCCAGAGTGCTGGGATTATAGGCATGAGCCACCACGCCCGGCCATTAATTTTTGTATTTTTAGTAGAGACGGGGTTTTACCATGTTGGCCACACTGGTCTCAAACTCCTGACCTCCAGTGATCCACCTGGC